>JARGYO010000214.1:2029407-2031907 GCA_029206835.1 Rana muscosa | reverse complement strand
AGACATGCAGAAAGATAGCTAGATTTATAGATAAACAGATAGATAAACAGATAAATAGATAGATAGATAGATAGATAGATAGATAGATAGATAGATAAAAAGACGGACATGCAGAAAGATAGATAGATAGATAAACAGATAGATAGCCTTATAAACAGACAGACATTTAGATAGATAGAAAGATAGATAGATAAACAGAAAGACATGCAGAAAGATAGATAGATAAACAGATAGATAGATAAACAGACGGACATACAGAAAGATAGATAGATAGACAGATAGATAGACAGATAAACAGACAGACATGTAGATAGATAGATAGATAGATAGATAGATAGATAGATAGATAGATAAACAGAAAGACATGCAGAAAGATAGATAGATAAACAGATAGATAGATAAACAGACAGACATGCAGAAAGATAGATAGATAAACAGATAGATAGATAAACAGACGGACATGCAGAAAGATAGATAGATAGATAGATAGACAGATAGATAGACAGATAAACAGACAGACATGTAGATAGATAGATAGATAGATAGAAAGATAGATAGATACACATATAGATAGAAAGATAAACAGACAGACATGCACAAAGATAGATAGATAAACAGATAGATAGATAAACAGACGGACATGCAGAAAGATAGATAGATAGATCGACAGATAAATAGACAGATAAACAGAGAGACATGTAGATAGATAGATAGACAGATAGATAGATAGATAGATAGATAGACAAACAGACAAACATGTAGAAAGATAGAGAGATAGATAGATAGATAGATAGATAGATAGATAAACAGACAGACATGCAGAAAGATAGAAAGATAGAAAGATAGATAGATAGATAGATAGATAGATAGATAGATAGATAGATAAATAGATAGATATTTAGATAGATAGATAACCAGATAGAAAGACAGATAAACAGACAGACATTCAGATAGATAGATAGATAGATAGATAGATAGATAGATAGATAGATAGATAGATAGACATAGAAATAGACAGACATGCAGATAGATACATAGATATATTGATAGATCGATAGATTGATAGATAGATAGATAGATAGATAGATAAATAGATAGATAAATAGATAGATAGATAAAAAGATAGACAGACATGCAGATAGATAGATATATAGATAAAAAGACACACATGCAGATAGGTAGATAGATAAATAGACAGACATGCAGATAGAAAGATAGATAGATAGATGGATGGATAGATAGATAGATAGACAGATAAACAGACAGACATGCATAAAGATAGATAGATAGATAGATAGATAGATAGATAGATAGATAGACAGATAAACAGATAGACATGCAGATAGATAGAAAGATAGAAAGACAGATAAACAGACAGACATGCAGATAGATAGATAGATCGATAGATAGATAGATAGATAGATAGATAGATAGATAGATAGATAGATAGATAGATAAACATACAGACATGTAGATAGATAGATAGATAGATTGAAAAACAGACATACATGCAGATAGATAGATAAACAGATAGAAAGACAGATAAAAAGACAGACATGTAGATAGATAGATAGATAGATAGAAAGATAGATAGATACACATTTAGATAGAAAGATAAACAGACAGACATGCAGAAAGATAGATAGATAAACATATAGATAGATAAACAGACGGACATGCAGAAAGATAGATAGATAGATAGATAGATAGACAGATAAACAGACAGACATGTAGATAGATAGATAGATAGATAGATAGATAGATAGATAGAAAGATAGATAGATACACATATAGATAGAAAGATAAACAGACAGACATGCAGAAAGATAGATAGATAAACAGATAGATAGATAAACAGGCAGACATGCAGAAAGATAGATAGATAGATCGACAGATAGATAGACAGATAAACAGAGAGACATGTAGATAGATAGATAGATAGATAGATAGACAGATAGATAGATAGATAGATAGATAGACAGACAGACATGTAGAAAGATAGATATATAGAGAGATAGATAAACAGATAAACAGACAGACATGCAGAAAGATAGAAAGATAGATAGATAGATAGATAGATAGATAGATAGATAGATAGATAGAAAGATAGATAGATAGATAGATAGATAGATAGATATTTAGATAGATAGATACACAGATAGAAAGACAGATAAACAGACAGACATTTAGATAGATAGATAGAAAGATAGATAGATAGATAGATAGATAGATACACAGATAGATAGACATAGAAATAGACAGACATGCAGATAGATACATAGATAGATTGATAGATCGATAGATTGATAGATAGATAGATAGATAAATAGATAGATAAATAGATAGATAGATAAAAAGATAGACAGATAAATAGACAGACATGCAGATAGATAGATAGATAGATAGATAGATAGATAGATAAAAAGACACACATGCAGATAGATAGATAGATAAATAGACAGACATGCAGATAGATAGATAGATAGATAGATAGATAGAT
>JARGYO010000214.1:2014407-2019407 GCA_029206835.1 Rana muscosa | reverse complement strand
AGACAGATAAACAGACAGACATGCAGATAGATAGATAGATTGATAGATAGATAGATAAACATACAGACATGTAGATAGATAGATAGATAGATAAACAAATAGATAGATTGAAAAACAGACATACATGCAGATAGATAGATAAACAGATAGAAAGACAGATAAAAAGACAGATATGCAGATAGATAGAAAGATAGATAGATAGATAGATAGATAGATAGATACACAAACAGATAGATAGATGGATAAACAGACAGACATGTAGATAGATAGATAGATAGATAGATAGACAGATAAACAGACAGACATGTAGATAGATAGATAAACAGATAGATAGATAAACAGACGGACATACAGAAAGAAAGATAGATAGACAGATAGATAGACAGATAAACAGACAGACATGTAGATAGATAGATAGATAGATAGATAAACAGAAAGACATGCAGAAAGATAGATAGATAAACAGATAGATAGATAAACAGACGGACATACAGAAAGATAGATAGATAGATAGACAGATAGATAGACAGATAAACAGACAGACATGTAGATAGATAGATAGATAGATAGATAGAAAGATAGATAGATACACATTTAGATAGAAAGATAAACAGACAGACATGCAGATAGATAGAAAGATAAACAGATAGATAGATAAACAGATGGACATGCAGAAAGATAGATAGATAGATAGATAAACAGATAGATCGAAAGATAGATAGATAAACAGATGGACATGCAGAAAGATAGATAGATAGATAAACAGATAGATAGACAGATAAACAGACAGACATGTACATAGATAGATAGATAAACAGATAGATAGATAGACAGATAAACAGACAGACATGTAGATAGATAGATACACAGATAGATAGAAAGATAAACAGACAGACATGCAGAAAGCTAGATAGATAGATAAACTGATAGATAGATAAACAGACAGACATGTAGATAGATAGATAGATAAACAAATAGATAGATTGAAAAACAGACAGACATGCAGATAGATAGATAAACAGATAGAAAGACAGATAAAAAGACAGACATGCAAATTGATAGATAGACAAACAGATAGATAGACAGATAAAAAGACAAACATGCAGATAGATAGAAAGATAGATAGATAAGCAGATAGACAGATAGATAAACAGACAGACATGTAGATAGATAGATAGATAGATAGATAGAAAGATAGATAGATAGATAGATACACAGATAGAAAGACAGATAAACAGACAGACGTGCAGATAGATAAATCGATAGATAAATAGATAGATAGATAGATAGATAGATAGATACATAGATAAACAGATAGATAGACAGACAAACAGACAGACAGATAGATAGATAGATAGATAGATGGATAGATAGATAGATAGATAAACAGACAGACATGCAGAAAGATAGATAGATAGATAGATAGATAGATAGATAGATAGATAGATAGATAGACAGACATGCAGATAGATAGATAGATAAACAGACAGACATGTAGAAAGATAGATAGATTTATGGATAAACAGATAGATAGATAAACAGATAGATAGATAAATAGATAAACAGACAGACATGCAGAAAGATAGCTAGATTTATAGATAAACAGATAAAAAGATAGATAGATAGATAGATAGATAGATAGATAAACAGATGGACATGCAGAAAGATAGATAGATAGATAAACAGATAGATAGGCAGATAAACAGACAGACATGTACATAGATAGATAGATAAACAGATAGATAGATAGACAGATAAACAGACAGACATGTAGATAGATAGATACACAGATAGATAGAAAGATAAACAGACAGACATGCAGAAAGCTAGATAGATAGATAAACTGATAGATAGATAAACAGACAGACATGTAGATAGATAGATAGATAAACAAATAGATAGATTGAAAAACAGACAGACATGCAGATAGATAGATAAACAGATAGAAAGACAGATAAAAAGACAGACATGCAAATAGATAGATAGACAAACAGATAGATAGACGGATAAAAAGACAAACATGCAGATAGATAGAAAGATAGATAGATAGATAAGCAGATAGATAGATAGATAAACAGGCAGACATGTAGATAGATAGATAGATAGATAGATAGATAGAAAGATAGATAGATAGATACACAGATACAAAGACAGATAAACAGACAGACATGCAGATAGATAAATCGATAGATAAATAGATAGATAGATACATAGATAAACAGATAGATAGACAGACAAACAGACAGACATGTAGATAGATAGATAGATACAGATAGATAGACAGATAAACAGACAGACATGTAAATAGATAGATAGATACACAGATAGATAGAAAGATAAACAGATAAATAGATAAACAGACGGACATGCAGAAAGATAGATAGATAGATAGATAGATAGATAGATAGATAAACAGATAGATCGAAAGATAGATAGATAAATAAACAGATAGATAGATAAACAGACAGACATGCAGAAATCTAGATAGATAGATAAACTGATAGATAGATAAACAGATGGGCATGCAGAAAGATAGGTAGATAGATAGATAGATAGATAGATAGACAGATAAACAGACAGACATGCAGATAGATAGATTGATAGATAGATAGATAAACATACAGACATGTAGATAGATAGATAGATAAACAAATAGATAGATTGAAAAACAGACAGACATGCAGATATAGATAAACAGATAGAAAGACAGATAAAAAGACAGACATGCAAATAGATAGACAAACAGATAGATAGACGGATAAACAGACAAACATGCAGATAGATAGAAAGAGAGATAGATAGATAGATAGATAAGCAGATAGATAGATAGATAAACAGACAGACATGTAGATAGATAGATAGATAGATAGATACACAGATAGAAAGACAGACATGCAGATAGATAAATCGATAGATAAATAGATAGATAGATACATAGATAAACAGATAGACAGACAGACACACAGACAGACATGTAGATAGATAGATAGATACAGATAGATAGACAGATAAACAGACAGACATGTAAATATATAGATAGATAGATACACAGATAGATAGAAAGATAAACAGATAGATAGATAAACAGATGGACATGCAGAAAGATAGATAGATAGATAGATAGATAGATAGATAGATAGATAGATAAACAGATAGATCGAAAGGTAGATAGATAAATAAACTGATAGATAGATAAACAGACAGACATGCAGAAAGATAGCTAGATTTATAGATAAACAGATAGATAAACAGATAAATAGATAGATAGATAGATAGATATATAAAAAGACGGACATGCAGAAAGATAGATAGATAGATAAACAGATAGATAGCCTTATAAACAGACAGACATGTAGATAGATAGAAAGATAGATAGATAAACAGAAAGACATGCAGAAAGATAGATAGATAGATAAACAGATAGATAGATAAACAGACGGACATACAGAAAGAAAGATAGATAGACAGATAGATAGACAGATAAACAGACAGACATGTAGATAGATAGATAGATAGATAGATAGATAGATAGATAGATAGATAGATAAACAGAAAGACATGCAGAAAGATAGATAGATTAACAGATAGATAGATAAACAGACAGACATACAGAAAGATAGATAGACAGATAGATAGACAGATAAACAGACAGACATGTAGATAGATAGATAGATAGATAGATAGATAGATAGAAAGATAGATAGATACACATTTAGATAGAAAGATAAACAGACAGACATGCAGATAGATAGAAAGATAAACAGATAGATAGATAAACAGATGGACATGCAGAAAGATAGATAGATAGATAGATAAACAGATAGATCGAAAGATAGATAGATAAATAAACAGATAGATAGATAAACAGACAGACATGCAGAAAGATAGCTAGATTTATAGATAAACAGATAGATAAACAGATAAATAGATAGATAGATAGATAGATAGATAGATAAAAAGACGGACATGCAGAAAGATAGATAGATAGATAAACAGATAGATAGCCTTATAAACAGACAGACATTTAGATAGATAGAAAGATAGATAGATAAACAGAAAGACATGCAGAAAGATAGATAGATAAACAGATAGATAGATAAACAGACGGACATACAGAAAGATAGATAGATAGACAGATAGATAGACAGATAAACAGACAGACATGTAGATAGATAGATAGATAGATAGATAGATAGATAAACAGAAAGACATGCAGAAAGATAGATAGATAAACAGATAGATAGATAAACAGACAGACATGCAGAAAGATAGATAGATAAACAGATAGATAGATAAACAGACGGACATGCAGAAAGATAGATAGATAGATAGATAGACAGATAGATAGACAGATAAACAGACAGACATGTAGATAGATAGATAGATAGATAGAAAGATAGATAGATACACATATAGATAGAAAGATAAACAGACAGACATGCACAAAGATAGATAGATAAACAGATAGATAGATAAACAGACGGACATGCAGAAAGATAGATAGATAGATCGACAGATAAATAGACAGATAAACAGAGAGACATGTAGATAGATAGATAGACAGATAGATAGATAGATAGACACACAGACAAACATGTAGAAAGATAGAGAGATAGATAGATAGATAGATAGATAGATAGACAGATAAACAGACAGACATGCAGAAAGATAGAAAAATAGAAAGATAGATAGATAGATAGATAGATAGATAGATAGATAGATAAATAGATAGATATTTAGATAGATAGATAACCAGATAGAAAGACAGATAAACAGACAGACATTCAGATAGATAGATAGATAGATAGATAGATAGATAGATAGATAGACATAGAAATAGACAGACATGCAGATAGATACATAGAAATATTGATAGATCGATAGATTGATTGATAGATAGATAGATAGATAGATAGATAGATAGATAGATAGATAAATAGATAGATAAATAGATAGATAGATAAAAAGATAGACAGACATGCAGATAGATAGATATATAG
>JARGYO010000214.1:2006907-2009407 GCA_029206835.1 Rana muscosa | reverse complement strand
GCAGAAAGCTAGATAGATAGATAAACTGATAGATAGATAAACAGACAGACATGTAGATAGATAGATAGATAAACAAATAGATAGATTGAAAAACAGACAGACATGCAGATAGATAGATAAACAGATAGAAATACAGATAAAAAGACAGACATGCAAATAGATAGATAGACAAACAGATAGATAGACGGATAAAAAGACAAACATGCAGATAGATAGAAAGATAGATAGATAAGCAGATAGATAGACAGATAAACAGACAGACATGTAGATAGATAGATAGATAGATAGATAGATAGATGGATGGATAGATAGATAGATAGACAGATAAACAGACAGACATGCATAAAGATAGATAGATAGATAGATAAACAGATAGAAATGCAGATAGATAGAAAGACAGATAAACAGACAGACATGCAGATAGATAGATAGATCGATAGATAGATAGATAAACATACAGACATGTAGATAGATAGATAGATAGATAGATAAACAAATAGATAGATTGAAAAACAGACATACATGCAGATAGATAGATAAACAGATAGAAAGACAGATAAAAAGACAGATATGCAGATAGATAGAAAGATAGATAGATAGATAGATAGATACACAAACAGATAGATAGATGGATAAACAGACAGACATGTAGATAGATAGATAGATAGATAGATAGATAGATAGATAGACAGATAAACAGACAGACATGTAGATAGATAGATAAACAGATAGATAGATAAACAGACGGACATACAGAAAGAAAGATAGATAGACAGATAGATAGACAGATAAACAGACAGACATGTAGATAGATAGATAGATAGATAGATAAACAGAAAGACATGCAGAAAGATAGATAGATAAACAGATAGATAGATAAACAGACGGACATACAGAAAGATAGATAGATAGATAGACAGATAGATAGACAGATAAACAGACAGACATGTAGATAGATAGATAGATAGATAGATAGAAAGATAGATAGACAGATAAACAGACAGACATGTAGATAGATAGATACACAGATAGATAGAAAGATAAACAGACAGACATGCAGAAAGCTAGATAGATAGATAAACTGATAGATAGATAAACAGACAGACATGTAGATAGATAGATAGATAAACAAATAGATAGATTGAAAAACAGACAGACATGCAGATAGATAGATAAACAGATAGAAAGACAGATAAAAAGACAGACATGCAAATAGATAGATAGACAAACAGATAGATAGACGGATAAAAAGACAAACATGCAGATAGATAGAAAGATAGATAGATAGATAAGCAGATAGATAGATAGATAAACAGGCAGACATGTAGATAGATAGATAGATAGATAGATAGATAGATAGATAGATAGAAAGATAGATAGATAGATACACAGATACAAAGACAGATAAACAGACAGACATGCAGATAGATAAATCGATAGATAAATAGATAGATAGATAGATACATAGATAAACAGATAGATAGACAGACAAACAGACAGACATGTAGATAGATAGATAGATACAGATAGATAGACAGATAAACAGACAGACATGTAAATAGATAGATAGATACACAGATAGATAGAAAGATAAACAGATAAATAGATAAACAAACGGACATGCAGAAAGATAGATAGATAGATAGATAGATAAACAGATAGATCGAAAGATAGATAGATAAATAAACAGATAGATAGATAAACAGACAGACATGCAGAAATCTAGATAGATAGATAAACTGATAGATAGATAAACAGATGGGCATGCAGAAAGATAGGTAGATAGATAGATAGATAGATAGATAGACAGATAAACAGACAGACATGCAGATAGATAGATTGATAGATAGATAGATAGATAAGCAGATAGATAGATAGATAAACAGACAGACATGTAGATAGATAGAAAGATAGATAGATAGATAGATAAGCAGATAGATAGATAGATAAACAGACAGACATGTAGATAGATAGATAGATAGATAGATACACAGATAGAAAGACAGACATGCAGATAGATAAATCGATAGATAAATAGATAGATAGATACATAGATAAACAGATAGACAGACAGACACACAGACAGACATGTAGATAGATAGATAGATACAGATAGATAGACAGATAAACAGACAGACATGTAAATATATAGATAGATAGATACACAGATAGATAGAAAGATAAACAGATAGATAGATAAACAGATGGACATGCAGAAAGATAGATAGATAGATAGATAGATAGATAGATAGATAGATAGATAGATAGATAAACAGATAGATCGAAAGGTAGATAGATAAATAAACTGATAGATAGATAAACAGACAGACATGCAGAAAGATAGCTAGATTTATAGATAAACAGATAGATAAACAGATAAATAGATAGATAGATAGACAGATAGATAGATAGATAGATAAAAAGACGGACATGCAGAAAGATAGATAGATAGATAAACAGATAGATAGCCTTATAAACAGACAGACATGTAGATAGATAG
>JARGYO010000214.1:1999407-2001907 GCA_029206835.1 Rana muscosa | reverse complement strand
AAAGACAAACATGCAGATAGATAGAAAGATAGATAGATAAGCAGATAGATAGACAGATAAACAGACAGACATGTAGATAGATAGATAGATAGATAGATAGATAGATGGATGGATAGATAGATAGATAGACAGATAAACAGACAGACATGCATAAAGATAGATAGATAGATAGATAAACAGATAGAAATGCAGATAGATAGAAAGACAGATAAACAGACAGACATGCAGATAGATAGATAGATCGATAGATAGATAGATAAACATACAGACATGTAGATAGATAGATAGATAGATAGATAAACAAATAGATAGATTGAAAAACAGACATACATGCAGATAGATAGATAAACAGATAGAAAGACAGATAAAAAGACAGATATGCAGATAGATAGAAAGATAGATAGATAGATAGATAGATAGATACACAAACAGATAGATAGATGGATAAACAGACAGACATGTAGATAGATAGATAGATAGATAGATAGATAGATAGACAGATAAACAGACAGACATGTAGATAGATAGATAAACAGATAGATAGATAAACAGACGGACATACAGAAAGAAAGATAGATAGACAGATAGATAGACAGATAAACAGACAGACATGTAGATAGATAGATAGATAGATAGATAAACAGAAAGACATGCAGAAAGATAGATAGATAAACAGATAGATAGATAAACAGACGGACATACAGAAAGATAGATAGATAGATAGACAGATAGATAGACAGATAAACAGACAGACATGTAGATAGATAGATAGATAGATAGATAGAAAGATAGATAGACAGATAAACAGACAGACATGTAGATAGATAGATACACAGATAGATAGAAAGATAAACAGACAGACATGCAGAAAGCTAGATAGATAGATAAACTGATAGATAGATAAACAGACAGACATGTAGATAGATAGATAGATAAACAAATAGATAGATTGAAAAACAGACAGACATGCAGATAGATAGATAAACAGATAGAAAGACAGATAAAAAGACAGACATGCAAATAGATAGATAGACAAACAGATAGATAGACGGATAAAAAGACAAACATGCAGATAGATAGAAAGATAGATAGATAGATAAGCAGATAGATAGATAGATAAACAGGCAGACATGTAGATAGATAGATAGATAGATAGATAGATAGATAGATAGAAAGATAGATAGATAGATACACAGATACAAAGACAGATAAACAGACAGACATGCAGATAGATAAATCGATAGATAAATAGATAGATAGATAGATACATAGATAAACAGATAGATAGACAGACAAACAGACAGACATGTAGATAGATAGATAGATACAGATAGATAGACAGATAAACAGACAGACATGTAAATAGATAGATAGATACACAGATAGATAGAAAGATAAACAGATAAATAGATAAACAAACGGACATGCAGAAAGATAGATAGATAGATAGATAGATAAACAGATAGATCGAAAGATAGATAGATAAATAAACAGATAGATAGATAAACAGACAGACATGCAGAAATCTAGATAGATAGATAAACTGATAGATAGATAAACAGATGGGCATGCAGAAAGATAGGTAGATAGATAGATAGATAGATAGATAGACAGATAAACAGACAGACATGCAGATAGATAGATTGATAGATAGATAGATAAGCAGATAGATAGATAGATAAACAGACAGACATGTAGATAGATAGAAAGATAGATAGATAGATAGATAAGCAGATATATAGATAGATAAACAGACAGACATGTAGATAGATAGATAGATAGATAGATACACAGATAGAAAGACAGACATGCAGATAGATAAATCGATAGATAAATAGATAGATAGATACATAGATAAACAGATAGACAGACAGACACACAGACAGACATGTAGATAGATAGATAGATACAGATAGATAGACAGATAAACAGACAGACATGTAAATATATAGATAGATAGATACACAGATAGATAGAAAGATAAACAGATAGATAGATAAACAGATGGACATGCAGAAAGATAGATAGATAGATAGATAGATAGATAGATAGATAGATAGATAGATAAACAGATAGATCGAAAGGTAGATAGATAAATAAACTGATAGATAGATAAACAGACAGACATGCAGAAAGATAGCTAGATTTATAGATAAACAGATAGATAAACAGATAAATAGATAGATAGATAGATAGATAGATAGATAGATAGATAGATAGATAGATAAAAAGACGGACATGCAGAAAGATAGATAGATAGATAAACAGATAGATAGCCTTATAAACAGACAGACATGTAGATAGATAGAAAGATAGATAGATAAACAGAAAGACATGCAGAAAGATAGATAGATAGATAAACAGATAGATAGATAAACAGACGGACATACAGAAAGAAAGATAGATAGACAGATAGATAGACAGATAAACAGACAGACATGTAGATAGATAGATAGATAGATAGATAGATAAACAGAAAGACATGCAGAAAGATAGATAG
>JARGYO010000214.1:1986907-1989407 GCA_029206835.1 Rana muscosa | reverse complement strand
ACAAATAGATAGATTGAAAAACAGACATACATGCAGATAGATAGATAAACAGATAGAAAGACAGATAAAAAGACAGATATGCAGATAGATAGAAAGATAGATAGATAGATAGATAGATACACAAACAGATAGATAGATGGATAAACAGACAGACATGTAGATAGATAGATAGATAGATAGATAGATAGATAGACAGATAAACAGACAGACATGTAGATAGATAGATAAACAGATAGATAGATAAACAGACGGACATACAGAAAGAAAGATAGATAGACAGATAGATAGACAGATAAACAGACAGACATGTAGATAGATAGATAGATAGATAGATAAACAGAAAGACATGCAGAAAGATAGATAGATAAACAGATAGATAGATAAACAGACGGACATACAGAAAGATAGATAGATAGATAGACAGATAGATAGACAGATAAACAGACAGACATGTAGATAGATAGATAGATAGATAGATAGAAAGATAGATAGACAGATAAACAGACAGACATGTAGATAGATAGATACACAGATAGATAGAAAGATAAACAGACAGACATGCAGAAAGCTAGATAGATAGATAAACTGATAGATAGATAAACAGACAGACATGTAGATAGATAGATAGATAAACAAATAGATAGATTGAAAAACAGACAGACATGCAGATAGATAGATAAACAGATAGAAAGACAGATAAAAAGACAGACATGCAAATAGATAGATAGACAAACAGATAGATAGACGGATAAAAAGACAAACATGCAGATAGATAGAAAGATAGATAGATAGATAAGCAGATAGATAGATAGATAAACAGGCAGACATGTAGATAGATAGATAGATAGATAGATAGATAGATAGATAGAAAGATAGATAGATAGATACACAGATACAAAGACAGATAAACAGACAGACATGCAGATAGATAAATCGATAGATAAATAGATAGATAGATAGATACATAGATAAACAGATAGATAGACAGACAAACAGACAGACATGTAGATAGATAGATAGATACAGATAGATAGACAGATAAACAGACAGACATGTAAATAGATAGATAGATACACAGATAGATAGAAAGATAAACAGATAAATAGATAAACAAATGGACATGCAGAAAGATAGATAGATAGATAGATAGATAAACAGATAGATCGAAAGATAGATAGATAAATAAACAGATAGATAGATAAACAGACAGACATGCAGAAATCTAGATAGATAGATAAACTGATAGATAGATAAACAGATGGGCATGCAGAAAGATAGGTAGATAGATAGATAGATAGATAGATAGACAGATAAACAGACAGACATGCAGATAGATAGATTGATAGATAGATAGATAGATAAGCAGATAGATAGATAGATAAACAGACAGACATGTAGATAGATAGAAAGATAGATAGATAGATAAGCAGATAGATAGATAGATAAACAGACAGACATGTAGATAGATAGATAGATAGATAGATACACAGATAGAAAGACAGACATGCAGATAGATAAATCGATAGATAAATAGATAGATAGATACATAGATAAACAGATAGACAGACAGACACACAGACAGACATGTAGATAGATAGATAGATACAGATAGATAGACAGATAAACAGACAGACATGTAAATATATAGATAGATAGATACACAGATAGATAGAAAGATAAACAGATAGATAGATAAACAGATGGACATGCAGAAAGATAGATAGATAGATAGATAGATAGATAGATAAACAGATAGATCGAAAGGTAGATAGATAAATAAACTGATAGATAGATAAACAGACAGACATGCAGAAAGATAGCTAGATTTATAGATAAACAGATAGATAAACAGATAAATAGATAGATAGATAGATAGATAGATAGATAGATAGATAAAAAGACGGACATGCAGAAAGATAGATAGATAGATAAACAGATAGATAGCCTTATAAACAGACAGACATGTAGATAGATAGAAAGATAGATAGATAAACAGAAAGACATGCAGAAAGATAGATAGATAGATAAACAGATAGATAGATAAACAGACGGACATACAGAAAGAAAGATAGATAGACAGATAGATAGACAGATAAACAGACAGACATGTAGATAGATAGATAGATAGATAGATAGATAAACAGAAAGACATGCAGAAAGATAGATAGATAAACAGATAGATAGATAAACAGACAGACATACAGAAAGATAGATAGATAGATAGACAGATAGATAGACAGATAAACAGACAGACATGTAGATAGATAGATAGATAGATAGATAGAAAGATAGATAGATACACATTTAGATAGAAAGATAAACAGACAGACATGCAGATAGATAGAAAGATAAACAGATAGATAGATAAACAGTTGGACATGCAGAAAGATAGATAGATAGATAGATAAACAGGTAGATCGAAAGATAGATAGATAAATAAACAGATAGATAGATACACAGACAGACATGCAGAAAGATAGCTAGATTTATAGATAAACAG
>JARGYO010000214.1:1956907-1964407 GCA_029206835.1 Rana muscosa | reverse complement strand
ATACACAGATAGAAAGACAGACATGCAGATAGATAAATCGATAGATAAATAGATAGATAGATACATAGATAAACAGATAGACAGACAGACACACAGACAGACATGTAGATAGATAGATAGATACAGATAGATAGACAGATAAACAGACAGACATGTAAATATATAGATAGATAGATACACAGATAGATAGAAAGATAAACAGATAGATAGATAAACAGATGGACATGCAGAAAGATAGATAGATAGATAGATAGATAGATAGATAGATAAACAGATAGATCGAAAGGTAGATAGATAAATAAACTGATAGATAGATAAACAGACAGACATGCAGAAAGATAGCTAGATTTATAGATAAACAGATAGATAAACAGATAAATAGATAGATAGATAGATAAAAAGACGGACATGCAGAAAGATAGATAGATAGATAAACAGATAGATAGCCTTATAAACAGACAGACATTTAGATAGATAGAAAGATAGATAGATAAACAGAAAGACATGCAGAAAGATAGATAGATAAACAGATAGATAGATAAACAGACGGACATACAGAAAGATAGATAGATAGACAGATAGATAGACAGATAAACAGACAGACATGTAGATAGATAGATAGATAGATAGATAGATAGATAGATAAACAGAAAGACATGCAGAAAGATAGATAGATAAACAGATAGATAGATAAACAGACAGACATGCAGAAAGATAGATAGATAAACAGATAGATAGATAAACAGACGGACATGCAGAAAGATAGATAGATAGATAGATAGACAGATAGATAGACAGATAAACAGACAGACATGTAGATAGATAGATAGATAGATAGAAAGATAGATAGATACACATATAGATAGAAAGATAAACAGACAGACATGCACAAAGATAGATAGATAAACAGATAGATAGATAAACAGACGGACATGCAGAAAGATAGATAGATAGATCGACAGATAGATAGACAGATAAACAGAGAGACATGTAGATAGATAGATAGACAGATAGATAGATATATAGATAGATAGATAGATAGACAAACAGACAACATGTAGAAAGATAGAGAGATAGATAGATAGATAGATAGATAGATAAACAGAAAGACATGCAGAAAGATAGATAGATAAACAGATAGATAGATAAACAGACAGACATGCAGAAAGATAGATAGATAAACAGATAGATAGATAAACAGACGGACATGCAGAAAGATAGATAGATAGATAGATAGACAGATAGATAGACAGATAAACAGACAGACATGTAGATAGATAGATAGATAGATAGATAGAAAGATAGATAGATAGATAGATACACAGATAGAAAGACAGATAAACAGACAGACGTGCAGATAGATAAATCGATAGATAAATAGATAGATAGATAGATACATAGATAAACAGATAGATAGACAGACAAACAGACAGACAGATAGATAGATAGATAGATAGATGGATAGATAGATAGATAGATAAACAGACAGACATGCAGAAAGATAGATAGATAGATAGATAGATAGATAGATAGATAGATAGATAAATAGACAGACATGCAGATAGATAGATAGATAGATAGATAGATAAACAGACAGACATGTAGAAAGATAGATAGATTTATGGATAAACAGATAGATAGATAAACAGATAGATAGATAAATAGATAAACAGACAGACATGCAGAAAGATAGCTAGATTTATAGATAAACAGATAAAAAGATAGATAGATAGATAGATAAACAGATGGACATGCAGAAAGATAGATAGATAGATAAACAGATAGATAGGCAGATAAACAGACAGACATGTACATAGATAGATAGATAGATAGACAGATAAACAGACAGACATGTAGATAGATAGATACACAGATAGATAGAAAGATAAACAGACAGACATGCAGAAAGCTAGATAGATAGATAAACTGATAGATAGATAAACAGACAGACATGTAGATAGATAAACAAATAGATAGATTGAAAAACAGACAGACATGCAGATAGATAGATAAACAGATAGAAAGACAGATAAAAAGACAGACATGCAAATAGATAGATAGACAAACAGATAGATAGACAGATAAAAAGACAAACATGCAGATAGATAGAAAGATAGATAGATAGATAAGCAGATAGATAGATAGATAAACAGGCAGACATGTAGATAGATAGATAGATAGATAGATAGATAGATAGAAAGATAGATAGATACACAGATAGAAAGACAGATAAACAGACAGACATGCAGATAGATAAATCGATAGATAAATAGATAGATAGATAGATAGATACATAGATAAACAGATAGATAGACAGACAAACAGACAGACATGTAGATAGATAGATAGATACAGATAGATAGACAGATAAACAGACAGACATGTAAATAGATAGATAGATACACAGATAGATAGAAAGATAAACAGATAAATAGATAAACAGACGGACATGCAGAAAGATAGATAGATAAATAGATAGATAGATATATAGATAAACAGATAGATCGAAAGATAGATAGATAAATAAACAGATAGATAGATAAACAGACAGACATGCAGAAATCTAGATAGATAGATAAACTGATAGATAGATAAACAGATGGGCATGCAGAAAGATAGGTAGATAGATAGATAGATAGATAGACAGATAAACAGACAGACATGCAGATAGATAGATTGATAGATAGATAGATAAACATACAGACATGTAGATAGATAGATAGATAAACAAATAGATAGATTGAAAAACAGACAGACATGCAGATATAGATAAACAGATAGAAAGACAGATAAAAAGACAGACATGCAAATAGATAGACAAACAGATAGATAGACGGATAAACAGACAAACATGCAGATAGATAGAAAGATAGATAGATAGATAAGCAGATAGATAGATAGATAAACATACAGACATGTAGATAGATAGATAGATAGATAGATACACAGATAGAAAGACAGACATGCAGATAGATAAATCGATAGATAAATAGATAGATAGATACATAGATAAACAGATAGACAGACAGACACACAGACAGACATGTAGATAGATAGATAGATACAGATAGATAGACAGATAAACAGACAGACATGTAGATAGATAGATAGATAGATAGATAGATAGAAAGATAGATAGATACACATTTAGATAGAAAGATAAACAGACAGACATGCAGATAGATAGAAAGATAAACAGATAGATAGATAAACAGATGGACATGCAGAAAGATAGATAGATAGATAGATAAACAGATAGATCGAAAGATAGATAGATAAATAAACAGATAGATAGATAAACAGACAGACATGCAGAAAGATAGCTAGATTTATAGATAAACAGATAGATAAACAGATAAATAGATAGATAGATAGATAGATAGATAGATAGATAGATAGATAGATAAAAAGACGGACATGCAGAAAGATAGATAGATAGATAAACAGATAGATAGCCTTATAAACAGACAGACATTTAGATAGATAGAAAGATAGATAGATAAACAGAAAGACATGCAGAAAGATAGATAGATAGATAAACAGATAGATAGATAAACAGACGGACATACAGAAAGAAAGATAGATAGACAGATAGATAGACAGATAAACAGACAGACATGTAGATAGATAGATAGATAGATAGATAGATAGATAGATAGATAGATAAACAGAAAGACATGCAGAAAGATAGATAGATAAACAGATAGATAGATAAACAGACGGACATACAGAAAGATAGATAGATAGACAGATAAACAGACAGACATGTAGATAGATAGATAGATAGATAGATAGATAAACAGAAAGATAGATAAACAGACAGACATGCAGAAAGATAGATAGATAAACAGATAGATAGATAAACAGACGGACATGCAGAAAGATAGATAGATAGATAGATAGACAGATAGATAGACAGATAAACAGACAGACATGTAGATAGATAGATAGATAGATAGATAGATAGATAGATAGATAGAAAGATAGATAGATGGATAGATACACAGATAGAAAGACAGATAAACAGACAGACGTGCAGATAGATAAATCGATAGATAAATAGATAGATAGATAGATAGATAGATACATAGATAAACAGATAGATAGACAGACAAACAGACAGACAGATAGATAGATAGAAAGATAGATAGATAAACTGAAAGACATGCAGAAAGATAGATAGATAGATAAACAGATAGATAGATAAACAGACGGACATACAGAAAGATAGATAGATAGACAGATAGATAGACAGATAAACAGACAGACATGTAGATAGATAGATAGATAGATAGATAGATAGATAGATAAACAGAAAGACATGCAGAAAGATAGATAGATAAACAGATAGATAGATAAACAGACAGACATGCAGAAAGATAGATAGATAAACAGATAGATAGATAAACAGACGGACATGCAGAAAGATAGATAGATAGATAGATAGACAGATAAACAGACAGACATGTAGATAGATAGATAGATAGATAGATAGATAGAAAGATAGATAGATAGATAGATACACAGATAGAAAGACAGATAAACAGACAGACGTGCAGATAGATAAATCGATAGATAAATAGATAGGTAGATAGATACATAGATAAACAGATAGATAGACAGACAAACAGACAGACAGATAGATAGATAGATAGATAGATGGATAGATAGATAGATAGATAAACAGACAGACATGCAGAAAGATAGATAGATAGATAGATAGATAGATAGATAGATAAATAGACAGACATGCAGATAGATAGATAGATAGATAGATAAACAGACAGACATGTAGAAAGATAGATAGATTTATGGATAAACAGATAGATAGATAAACAGATAGATAGATAAATAGATAAACAGACAGACATGCAGAAAGATAGCTAGATTTATAGATAAACAGATAAAAAGATAGATAGATAGATAAACAGATGGACATGCAGAAAGATAGATAGATAGATAAACAGATAGATAGGCAGATAAACAGACAGACATGTACATAGATAGATAGATAAACAGATAGATAGATAGACAGATAAACAGACAGACATGTAGATAGATAGATACACAGATAGATAGAAAGATAAACAGACAGACATGCAGAAAGCTAGATAGATAGATAAACTGATAGATAGATAAACAGACAGACATGTAGATAGATAAACAAATAGATAGATTGAAAAACAGACAGACATGCAGATAGATAGATAAACAGATAGAAAGACAGATAAAAAGACAGACATGCAAATAGATAGATAGACAAACAGATAGATAGACAGATAAAAAGACAAACATGCAGATAGATAGAAAGATAGATAGATAGATAAGCAGATAGATAGATAGATAAACAGGCAGACATGTAGATAGATAGATAGATAGATAGATAGATAGAAAGATAGATAGATAGATACACAGATAGAAAGACAGATAAACAGACAGACATGCAGATAGATAAATCGATAGATAAATAGATAGATAGATAGATAGATACATAGATAAACAGATAGATAGACAGACAAACAGACAGACATGTAGATAGATAGATAGATACAGATAGATAGACAGATAAACAGACAGACATGTAAATAGATAGATAGATACACAGATAGATAGAAAGATAAACAGATAAATAGATAAACAGACGGACATGCAGAAAGATAGATAGATAAATAGATAGATAGATATATAGATAAACAGATAGATCGAAAGATAGATAGATAAATAAACAGATAGATAGATAAACAGACAGACATGCAGAAATCTAGATAGATAGATAAACTGATAGATAGATAAACAGATGGGCATGCAGAAAGATAGGTAGATAGATAGATAGATAGATAGACAGATAAACAGACAGACATGCAGATAGATAGATTGATAGATAGATAGATAAACATACAGACATGTAGATAGATAGATAGATAAACAAATAGATAGATTGAAAAACAGACAGACATGCAGATATAGATAAACAGATAGAAAGACAGATAAAAAGACAGACATGCAAATAGATAGACAAACAGATAGATAGACGGATAAACAGACAAACATGCAGATAGATAGAAAGATAGATAGATAGATAAGCAGATAGATAGATAGATAAACATACAGACATGTAGATAGATAGATAGATAGATAGATACACAGATAGAAAGACAGACATGCAGATAGATAAATCGATAGATAAATAGATAGATAGATACATAGATAAACAGATAGACAGACAGACACACAGACAGACATGTAGATAGATAGATAGATACAGATAGATAGACAGATAAACAGACAGACATGTAGATAGATAGATAGATAGATAGATAGAAAGATAGATAGATACACATTTAGATAGAAAGATAAACAGACAGACATGCAGATAGATAGAAAGATAAACAGATAGATAGATAAACAGATGGACATGCAGAAAGATAGATAGATAGATAGATAAACAGATAGATCGAAAGATAGATAGATAAATAAACAGATAGATAGATAAACAGACAGACATGCAGAAAGATAGCTAGATTTATAGATAAACAGATAGATAAACAGATAAATAGATAGATAGATAGATAGATAGATAGATAGATAGATAGATAAAAAGACGGACATGCAGAAAGATAGATAGATAGATAAACAGATAGATAGCCTTATAAACAGACAGACATTTAGATAGATAGAAAGATAGATAGATAAACAGAAAGACATGCAGAAAGATAGATAGATAGATAAACAGATAGATAGATAAACAGACGGACATACAGAAAGAAAGATAGATAGACAGATAGATAGACAGATAAACAGACAGACATGTAGATAGATAGATAGATAGATAGATAGATAGATAGATAAACAGAAAGACATGCAGAAAGATAGATAGATAAACAGATAGATAGATAAACAGACGGACATACAGAAAGATAGATAGATAGACAGATAAACAGACAGACATGTAGATAGATAGATAGATAGATAGATAGATAAACAGAAAGATAGATAAACAGACAGACATGCAGAAAGATAGATAGATAGATAAACAGATAGATAGATAAACAGACGGACATGCAGAAAGATAGATAGATAGATAGACAGATAGATAGACAGATAAACAGACAGACATGTAGATAGATAGATAGATAGATAGATAGATAGATAGAAAGATAGATAGATGGATAGATACACAGATAGAAAGACAGATAAACAGACAGACGTGCAGATAGATAAATCGATAGATAAATAGATAGATAGATAGATAGATAGATACATAGATAAACAGATAGATAGACAGACAAACAGACAGACAGATAGATAGATAGAAAGATAGATAGATAAACTGAAAGACATGCAGAAAGATAGATAGATAGATAAACAGATAGATAGATAAACAGACGGACATACAGAAAGAAAGATAGATAGACAGATAGATAGACAGATAAACAGACAGACATGTAGATAGATAGATAGATAGATAGATAGATAGATAAACAGAAAGACATGCAGAAA
>JARGYO010000214.1:1951907-1954407 GCA_029206835.1 Rana muscosa | reverse complement strand
GACAGATAAACAGACAGACGTGCAGATAGATAAATCGATAGATAAATAGATAGATAGATAGATAGATAGATACATAGATAAACAGATAGATAGACAGACAAACAGACAGACAGATAGATAGATAGATAGATAGATAGATGGATAGATAGATAGATAGATAAACAGACAGACATGCAGAAAGATAGATAGATAGATAGATAGATAGATAGATAGATAAATAGACAGACATGCAGATAGATAGATAGATAGATAAACAGACAGACATGTAGAAAGATAGATAGATTTTTGGATAAACAGATAGATAGATAAACAGATAGATAGATAAATAGATAAACAGACAGACATGCAGAAAGATAGCTAGATTTATAGATAAACAGATAAAAAGATAGATAGATAGATAGATAGATAAACAGATGGACATGCAGAAAGATAGATAGATAGATAAACAGATAGATAGGCAGATAAACAGACAGACATGTACATAGATAGATAGATAAACAGATAGATAGATAGACAGATAAACAGACAGACATGTAGATAGATAGATACACAGATAGATAGAAAGATAAACAGACAGACATGCAGAAAGCTAGATAGATAGATAAACTGATAGATAGATAAACAGACAGACATGTAGATAGATAGATAGATAAACAAATAGATAGATTGAAAAACAGACAGACATGCAGATAGATAGATAAACAGATAGAAAGACAGATAAAAAGACAGACATGCAAATAGATAGATAGACAAACAGATAGATAGATGGATAAAAAGACAAACATGCAGATAGATAGAAAGATAGATAGATAGATAAGCAGATAGATAGATAGATAAACAGGCAGACATGTAGATAGATAGATAGATAGATAGATAGATAGATAAAAAGACGGACATGCAGAAAGATAGATAGATAGATAAACAGATAGATAGCCTTATAAACAGACAGACATTTAGATAGATAGAAAGATAGATAGATAAACTGAAAGACATGCAGAAAGATAGATAGATAGATAAACAGATAGATAGATAAACAGACGGACATACAGAAAGAAAGATAGATAGACAGATAGATAGACAGATAAACAGACAGACATGTAGATAGATAGATAGATAGATAGATAGATAGATAGATAGATAAACAGAAAGACATGCAGAAAGATAGATAGATAAACAGATAGATAGATAAACAGACGGACATACAGAAAGATAGATAGATAGACAGATAAACAGACAGACATGTAGATAGATAGATAGATAGATAGATAGATAAACAGAAAGATAGATAAACAGACAGACATGCAGAAAGATAGATAGATAAACAGATAGATAGATAAACAGACGGACATGCAGAAAGATAGATAGATAGATAGATAGACAGATAGATAGACAGATAAACAGACAGACATGTAGATAGATAGATAGATAGATAGATAGATAGATAGATAGAAAGATAGATAGATAGATAGATACACAGATAGAAAGACAGATAAACAGACAGATGTGCAGATAGATAAATCGATAGATAAATAGATAGATAGATAGATAGATAGATACATAGATAAACAGATAGATAGACAGACAAACAGACAGACAGATAGATAGATAGATAGATAGATGGATAGATAGATAGATAGATAAACAGACAGACATGCAGAAAGATAGATAGATAGATAGATAGATAGATAGATAGATAGATAGATAAATAGACAGACATGCAGATAGATAGATAGATAGATAGATAGATAAACAGACAGACATGTAGAAAGATAGATAGATTTATGGATAAACAGATAGATAGATAAATAGATAGATAGATAAATAGATAAACAGACAGACATGCAGAAAGATAGCTAGATTTATAGATAAACAGATAAAAAGATAGATAGATAGATAGATAAACAGATGGACATGCAGAAAGATAGATAGATAGATAAACAGATAGATAGGCAGATAAACAGACAGACATGTACATAGATAGATAGATAAACAGATAGATAGATAGACAGATAAACAGACAGACATGTAGATAGATAGATACACAGATAGATAGAAAGATAAACAGACAGACATGCAGAAAGCTAGATAGATAGATAAACTGATAGATAGATAAACAGACAGACATGTAGATAGATAGATAGATAAACAAATAGATAGATTGAAAAACAGACAGACATGCAGATAGATAGATAAACAGATAGAAAGACAGATAAAAAGACAGACATGCAAATAGATAGATAGACAAACAGATAGATAGACGGATAAAAAGACAAACATGCAGATAGATAGAAAGATAGATAGATAGATAAGCAGATGGACATGCAGAAAGATAGATAGATAAACAGATAGATAGACAGATAAACAGACAGACAAGTAGATAGATAGATAGATAAACAGATAGATAGATAGACAGTTAAACAGCCAGACATGTAGATAGATAGATACACAGATAGATAGAGAGGTAAACAGACAGACATGCATAAAGCTAGATAGATAGATA
>JARGYO010000214.1:1944407-1946907 GCA_029206835.1 Rana muscosa | reverse complement strand
GATAGATAGATAAACAGATAGAAATGCAGGTAGATAGAAAGACAGATAAACAGACAGACATGCAGATAGATAGATAGATCGATAGATAGATAGATAAACATACAGACATGTAGATAGATAGATAGATAGATAAACAAATAGATAGATTGAAAAACAGACATACATGCAGATAGATAGATAAACAGATAGAAAGACAGATAAAAAGACAGATATGCAGATAGATAGAAAGATAGATAGATAGATAGATAGATACACAAACAGATAGATAGATGGATAAACAGACAGACATGTAGATAGATAGATAGATAGATAGATAGATAGATAGATAGACAGATAAACAGACAGACATGTAGATAGATAGATAAACAGATAGATAGATAAACAGACGGACATACAGAAAGAAAGATAGATAGACAGATAGATAGACAGATAAACAGACAGACATGTAGATAGATAGATAGATAGATAGATAGATAGATAGATAAACAGAAAGACATGCAGAAAGATAGATAGATAAACAGATAGATAGATAAACAGACGGACATACAGAAAGATAGATAGATAGATAGACAGATAGATAGACAGATAAACAGACAGACATGTAGATAGATAGATAGATAGATAGATAGATAGAAAGATAGATAGATACACATTTAGATAGAAAGATAAACAGACAGACATGCAGATAGATAGAAAGATAAACAGATAGATAGATAAACAGATGGACATGCAGAAAGATAGATAGATAGATAGATAAACAGATAGATCGAAAGATAGATAGATAAACAGATGGACATGCAGAAAGATAGATAGATAGATAAACAGATAGATAGACAGATAAACAGACAGACATGTACATAGATAGATAGATAAACAGATAGATAGACAGATAAACAGACAGACATGTAGATAGATAGATACACAGATAGATAGAAAGATAAACAGACAGACATGCAGAAAGCTAGATAGATAGATAAACTGATAGATAGATAAACAGACAGACATGTAGATAGATAGATAGATAAACAAATAGATAGATTGAAAAACAGACAGACATGCAGATAGATAGATAAACAGATAGAAATACAGATAAAAAGACAGACATGCAAATAGATAGATAGACAAACAGATAGATAGACAGATAAAAAGACAAACATGCAGATAGATAGAAAGATAGATAGACAGATAGATAAACAGACAGACATGTAGATAGATAGATAGATAGATAGATAGAAAGATAGATAGATAGATAGATACACAGATAGAAAGACAGATAAACAGACAGACGTGCAGATAGATAAATCGATAGATAAATAGATAGATAGATAGATAGATAGATACATAGATAAACAGATAGATAGACAGACAAACAGACAGACAGATAGATAGATAGATAGATAGATAGATGGATAGATAGATAGATAGATAAACAGACAGACATGCAGAAAGATAGATAGATAGATAGATAGATAAATAGACAGACATGCAGATAGATAGATAGATAGATAAACAGACAGACATGTAGAAAGATAGATAGATTTATGGATAAACAGATAGATAGATAAACAGATAGATAGATAAATAGATAAACAGACAGACATGCAGAAAGATAGCTAGATTTATAGATAAACAGATAAAAAGATAGATAGATAGATAGATAGATAGATAAACAGATGGACATGCAGAAAGATAGATAGATAGATAAACAGATAGATAGGCAGATAAACAGACAGACATGTACATAGATAGATAGATAAACAGATAGATAGATAGACAGATAAACAGACAGACATGTAGATAGATAGATACACAGATAGATAGAAAGATAAACAGACAGACATGCAGAAAGCTAGATAGATAGATAAACTGATAGATAGATAAACAGACAGACATGTAGATAGATAGATAGATAAACAAATAGATAGATTGAAAAACAGACAGACATGCAGATAGATAGATAAACAGATAGAAAGACAGATAAAAAGACAGACATGCAAATAGATAGATAGACAAACAGATAGATAGACGGATAAAAAGACAAACATGCAGATAGATAGAAAGATAGATAGATAGATAAGCAGATAGATAGATAGATAAACAGGCAGACATGTAGATAGATAGATAGATAGATAGATAGATAGATAGATAGAAAGAAAGATAGATAGATAGATACACAGATACAAAGACAGATAAACAGACAGACATGCAGATAGATAAATCGATAGATAAATAGATAGATAGATAGATACATAGATAAACAGATAGATAGACAGACAAACAGACAGACATGTAGATAGATAGATAGATACAGATAGATAGACAGATAAACAGACAGACATGTAAATAGATAGATAGATACACAGATAGATAGAAAGATAAACAGATAAATAGATAAACAGACGGACATGCAGAAAGATAGATAGATAGATAGATAGATAGATAGATAGATAAACATATAGATCGAAAGATAGATAGATAAATAAACAGATAGATAGATAAA
>JARGYO010000214.1:1929407-1936907 GCA_029206835.1 Rana muscosa | reverse complement strand
TAGATAAACAGACAGACTTGCAGAAATATAGATAGATTTATGGATAAACAGATAGATAGATAAACAGATAAATAGATAGATAGATAGATAGAAAAATAGATAGATAGATAGATAGATAGATAAATAAATAGATACACAGATAGAAAGATAGATAAACAGACAGACATGCAGATAGATAAATCAATAGATAAATAGATAGATAGATAGATAGATTCATAGATAAACAGATAGACAGATAGATAGATAGATGGATAGATACATAGATAGATAAACAGACAGACATGCAGAAAGATAGATAGATAGATAGATAGATAGATAGACAGATAAATAGACAGACATGCAGATAGATAGATAGATAGATAAACAGACAGACATGTAGAAAGATAGATAGATTTATGGATAAACAGATAGATAGATAAACAGATAGATAGATAAATAGATAAACAGACAGACATGCAGAAAGATAGCTAGATTTATAGATAAACAGATAAAAAGATAGATAGATAGATAGATAGATAGATAAACAGATGGACATGCAGAAAGATAGATAGATAGATAAACAGATAGATAGACAGATAAACAGACAGACATGTAGATAGATAGATACACAGATAGATAGAAAGATAAACAGACAGACATGCAGAAAGCTAGATAGATAGATAAACTGATAGATAGATAAACAGACAGACATGTAGATAGATAGATAGATAAACAAATAGATAGATTGAAAAACAGACAGACATGCAGATAGATAGATAAACAGATAGAAAGACAGATAAAAAGACAGACATGCAAATAGATAGATAGACAAACAGATAGATAGACGGATAAAAAGACAAACATGCAGATAGATAGAAAGATAGATAGATAAGCAGATAGATAGATAGATAAACAGACAGACATGTAGATAGATAGATAGATAGATAGATAGAAAGATAGATAGATAGATAGATACACAGATAGAAAGACAGATAAACAGACAGACGTGCAGATAGATAAATCGATAGATAAATAGATAGATAGATAGATAGATACATAGATAAACAGATAGATAGACAGACAAACAGACAGACAGATAGATAGATAGATAGATAGATAGATAGATAGATAGATGGATAGATAGATAGATAAACAGACAGACATGCAGAAAGATAGATAGATAGATAGATAGATAGATAGATAGATAGACAGATAAATAGACAGACATGCAGATAGATAGATAGATAAACAGACAGACATGTAGAAAGATAGATAGATTTATGGATAAACAGATAGATAGATAAACAGATAGATAGATAAATAGATAAACAGACAGACATGCAGAAAGATAGCTAGATTTATAGATAAACAGATAAAAAGATAGATAGATAGATAGATAGATAGATAAACAGATGGACATGCAGAAAGATAGATGGATAGATAAACAGATAGATAGACAGATAAACAGACAGACATGTACATAGATAGATAGATAAACAGATAGATAGATAGACAGATAAACAGACAGACATGTAGATAGATAGATACACAGATAGATAGAAAGATAAACAGACAGACATGCAGAAAGCTAGATAGATAGATAAACTGATAGATAGATAAACAGACAGACATGTAGATAGATAGATAGATAAACAAATAGATAGATTGAAAAACAGACAGACATGCAGATAGATAGATAAACAGATAGAAAGACAGATAAAAAGACAGACATGCAAATAGATAGATAGACAAACAGATAGATAGATGGATAAAAAGACAAACATGCAGATAGATAGAAAGATAGATAGGTAAGCAGATAGATAGATAGATAGATAGATAAATAGATAGATAAATAGATAGATAGATAAAAAGATAGACAGATAAATAGACAGACATGCAGATAGATAGATAGATAGATAGATAGATAGATAGATAGATAAAAAGACACACATGCAGATAGATAGATAGATAAATAGACAGACATGCAGATAGATAGATAGATAGATAGATAGATAGATAGATAGATAGACAGATAAACAGACAGACATGTAGATAGATAGATAGATAGATAGATGGATGGATGGATAGATAGATAGACAGATAAACAGACAGACATGCATAAAGATAGATAGATAGATAGATAGATAGATAGATAGATAGATAGACAGATAAACAGATAGACATGCAGATAGATAGAAAGACAGATAAACAGACAGACATGCAGATAGATAGATAGATAGATAAACATACAGACATGTAGATAGATAGATAGATAGATAGATAGATAGATAGATAGATAGATAAACAAATAGATAGATTGAAAAAACAGACATACATGCAGATAGATAGATAAACAGATAGAAAGACAGATAAAAAGACAGATATGCAGATAGATAGAAAGATAGATAGATAGATACACAAACATATAGATAGATGGATAAACAGACAGACATGCAGATAGATAGATAGATAGATAGATAGATGGATAGATAGATAGATTGATATATAGATAGATAGATAAGCAGATAGAAAAATAGACATGTAGATATATAGATAGATAAACATATAGATAGACAGATAAATAGACAGACATGCAGATAGATAGATAGATAGATAAACAGAAAGACATGTAGATAGATTTATGGATAAACAGATAGATAGATAAACAGATAGATAGATAAATAGATAAACAGACAGACATGCAGAAAGATAGCTAGATTTATAGATAAACAGATAAAAAGATAGATAGATAGATAAACAGATGGACATGCAGAAAGATAGATAGATAAACAGATAGATAGACAGATAAACAGACAGACATGTAGATAGATAAACAGATAGATAGACAGATAAACAGACAGACATGTAAATAGATAGATAGATAGATAGATACACAGATAGATAGAAAGATAAACAGACATACATGCAGAAAGCTAGATAGATAGATAAACAGACAGGCATGCAGAAAGATAGATAGATAGATAGATAGATAGACAGATAAACAGACAGACATGCAGAAAGATAGGATAGATAGAAAGATAGATAGATAGACAGATAGAAAGACAGATAAACAGACAGACATGCAGATAGATAGATTGATAGACAGATAGATAAACATACAGTCATGTAGATAGATAGATGGATAAACAAATAGATAGATTGAAAAACAGACAGACATGCAGATAGATAGATAAACAGATAGACAGACAGATAAAAAGACAGACATGCAAATAGATAGATAGATAGACAAACAGATAGATAGACGGATAAACAGACAAGATAGATAGATAGATAGATAGATAAACAGACAGACATGTAGATAGATAGATAGATAGATAAACATATAGCTAGACAGATAAATAGACAGACATGCAGATAGATAGATAGATAAACAGACAGACATGCAGATAGATAGATAGATAAACATACAGACATGTAGATAGATAGATAGATAGATAGATAGATAAACAAATAGATAGATTGAAAAACAGACAGACATGCAGATAGATAGAAAGATAGATAGATAGATACACAAACAGATAGATAGATGGATAAACAGACAGACATGCAGATAGATAGATAGATAGATAGATAGATAGATAGATAAGCAGATAGAAAATTAGATAAACAGATAGATAGATAGATAAACAGACAGACATGTAGATATATAGATAGATAAAAATATAGATAGACAGATAAATAGACAGACATGCAGATAGATAGATAGATAGATAGATAAACAGACAGACATGTAGATAGATTTATGGATAAACAGATAGATAGATAAATAGATAAACAGACAGACATGCAGAAAGATAGCTAGATTTATAGATAAACAGATAAAAAGATAAATAGATAGATAGATACACAGATGGACATGCAGAAAGATAGATAGATAAACAGATAGATAGACAGATAAACAGACAGACAAGTAGATAGATAGATAGATAAACAGATAGATAGATAGACAGATAAACAGCCAGACATGTAGATAGATAGATACACAGATAGATAGAGAGGTAAACAGACAGACATGCATAAAGCTAGATAGATAGATAAACTGATAGATAGATAAATAGATGGGTATGCAGAAAGATAGGTAGATAGATAGACAGATAAATAGACAGACATGCAGAAAGATAGAAGGATAGATAGAAAGATAGAAAGATAGATAGATAGACAGATAGAAAGACAGATAAACAGACAGAAATGCAGATAGATAGATTGATAGACAGATAGATAAACATACAGACATGTAGATAGATAGATAAACAAATAGATAGATTGAAAAACAGACAGACATGCAGATAGATAGATAGATAAACAGATAGAAAGACAGATAAAAAGACAGACATGCAAATAGATAGATAGATAGATAGACAAACAGATAGATAGACGGATAAACAGACAAACATGCAGATAGATAGAAAGATAGATAGATAGATAGATAGATAGATAAACAGACAGACATGTAGATAGATAGATAGATAGATAAACATATAGATAGACAGATAAATAGACAGACATGCAGATAGATAGATAGATAAACAGACAGACTTGCAGAAATATAGATAGATTTATGGATAAACAGATAGATAGATAAACAGATAAATAGATAGATAGATAGATAGAAAAATAGATAGATAGATAGATAGATAAATAAATAGATACACAGATAGAAAGACAGATAAACAGACAGACATGCAGATAGATAAATCGATAGATAAATAGATAGATAGATAGATAGATTCATAGATAAACAGATAGACAGATAGATAGATAGATGGATAGATACATAGATAGATAAACAGACAGACATGCAGAAAGATAGATAGATAGATAGATAGATAGATAGACAGATAAATAGACAGACATGCAGATAGATAGATAGATAAACAGACAGACATGTAGAAAGATAGATAGATTTATGGATAAACAGATAGATAGATAAACAGATAGATAGATAAATAGATAAACAGACAGACATGCAGAAAGATAGCTAGATTTATAGATAAACAGATAAAAAGATAGATAGATAGATAGATAGATAGATAGATAAACAGATGGACATGCAGAAAGATAGATAGATAGATAAACAGATAGATAGACAGATAAACAGACAGACATGTACATAGATAGATAGATAGATAGATAGATAAACAGACAGACATGTAGATAGATAGATACACAGATAGATAGAAAGATAAACAGACAGACATGCAGAAAGCTAGATAGATAGATAAACTGATAGATAGATAAACAGACAGACATGTAGATAGATAGATAGATAAACAAATAGATAGATTGAAAAACAGACAGACATGCAGATAGATAGATAAACAGATAGAAAGACAGATAAAAAGACAGACATGCAAATAGATAGATAGACAAACAGATAGATAGACGGATAAAAAGACAAACATGCATATAGATAGAAAGATAGATAGATAAGCAGATAGATAGACAGATAAACAGACAGACATGTAGATAGATAGATAGATAGATAGATAGATAGATAGATGGATGGATAGATAGATAGATAGACAGATAAACAGACAGACATGCATAAAGATAGATAGATAGATAGATAGATAAACAGATAGAAATGCAGATAGATAGAAAGACAGATAAACAGACAGACATGCAGATAGATAGATAGATCGATAGATAGATAGATAAACATACAGACATGTAGATAGATAGATAGATAGATAAACAAATAGATAGATTGAAAAACAGACATACATGCAGATAGATAGATAAACAGATAGAAAGACAGATAAAAAGACAGATATGCAGATAGATAGAAAGATAGATAGATAGATAGATAGATAGATACACAAACAGATAGATAGATGGATAAACAGACAGACATGTAGATAGATAGATAGATAGATAGATAGATAGATAGACAGATAAACAGACAGACATGTAGATAGATAGATAAACAGATAGATAGATAAACAGACGGACATACAGAAAGAAAGATAGATAGACAGATAGATAGACAGATAAACAGACAGACATGTAGATAGATAGATAGATAGATAGATAGATAGATAAACAGAAAGACATGCAGAAAGATAGATAGATAAACAGATAGATAGATAAACAGACGGACATACAGAAAGATAGATAGATAGATAGACAGATAGATAGACAGATAAACAGACAGACATGTAGATAGATAGATAGATAGATAGATAGATAGAAAGATAGATAGATACACATTTAGATAGAAAGATAAACAGACAGACATGCAGATAGATAGAAAGATAAACAGATAGATAGATAAACAGATGGACATGCAGAAAGATAGATAGATAGATAGATAAACAGATAGATCGAAAGATAGATAGATAAACAGATGGACATGCAGAAAGATAGATAGATAGATAAACAGATAGATAGACAGATAAACAGACAGACATGTACATAGATAGATAGATAAACAGATAGATAGACAGATAAACAGACAGACATGTAGATAGATAGATACACAGATAGATAGAAAGATAAACAGACAGACATGCAGAAAGCTAGATAGATAGATAAACTGATAGATAGATAAACAGACAGACATGTAGATAGATAGATAGATAAACAAATAGATAGATTGAAAAACAGACAGACATGCAGATAGATAGATAAACAGATAGAAAGACAGATAAAAAGACAGACATGCAAATAGATAGATAGACAAACAGATAGATAGACGGATAAAAAGACAAACATGCAGATAGATAGAAAGATAGATAGATAGATAAGCAGATAGATAGATAGATAAACAGGCAGACATGTAGATAGATAGATAGATAGATAGAAAGATAGATAGATAGATACACAGATAGAAAGACAGATAAACAGACAGACATGCAGATAGATAAATCGATAGATAAATAGATAGATAGATAGATACATAGATAAACAGATATATAGACAGACAAACAGACAGACATGTAGATAGATAGATAGATAGATACAGATAGATAGACAGATAAACAGACAGACATGTAAATAGATAGATAGATACACAGATAGATAGAAAGATAAACAGATAGATAGATAAACAGACGGACATGCAGAAAGATAGATAGATAGATAGATAAACAGATAGATCGAAAGATAGATAGATAAATAAACAGATAGATAGATAAACAGACAGACATGCAGAAATCTAGATAGATAGATAAACTGATAGATAGATAAACAGATGGGCATGCAGAAAGATAGGTAGATAGATATATAGATAGATAGACAGATAAACAGACAGACATGCAGATAGATAGATTGATAGATAGATAGATAAACATACAGACATGTAGATAGATAGATAGATAAACAAATAGATAGATTGAAAAACAGACAGACATGCAGATATAGATAAACAGATAGAAAGACAGATAAAAAGACAGACATGCAAATAGATAGACAAACAGATAGATAGACGGATAAACAGACAAACATGCAGATAGATAGAAAGATAGATAGATAGATAAGCAGATAGATAGATAGATAAAC
>JARGYO010000214.1:1919407-1924407 GCA_029206835.1 Rana muscosa | reverse complement strand
ATAAACAGATAGATAGATAAACAGACGGACATACAGAAAGATAGATAGATAGATAGATAGACAGATAGATAGACAGATAAACAGACAGACATGTAGATAGATAGATAGATAGATAGATAGATAGAAAGATAGATAGATACACATTTAGATAGAAAGATAAACAGACAGACATGCAGATAGATAGAAAGATAAACAGATAGATAGATAAACAGATGGACATGCAGAAAGATAGATAGATAGATAGATAAACAGATAGATCGAAAGATAGATAGATAAATAAACAGATAGATAGATAAACAGAGAGACATGCAGAAAGATAGCTAGATTTATAGATAAACAGATAGATAAACAGATAAATAGATAGATGGATAGATAGATAGATAGATAGATAGATAAAAAGACGGACATGCAGAAAGATAGATAGATAGATAAACAGATAGATAGCCTTATAAACAGACAGACATTTAGATAGATAGAAAGATAGATAGATAAACAGAAAGACATGCAGAAAGATAGATAGATAGATAAACAGATAGATAGATAAACAGACGGACATACAGAAAGAAAGATAGATAGACAGATAGATAGACAGATAAACAGACAGACATGTAGATAGATAGATAGATAGATAGATAGATAGATAGATAGATAAACAGAAAGACATGCAGAAAGATAGATAGATAAACAGATAGATAGATAAACAGACGGACATACAGAAAGATAGATAGATAGACAGATAGATAGACAGATAAACAGACAGACATGTAGATAGATAGATAGATAGATAGATAGATAGATAGATAGATAAACAGAAAGACATGCAGAAAGATAGATAGATAAACAGATAGATAGATAAACAGACAGACATGCAGAAAGATAGATAGATAAACAGATAGATAGATAAACAGACGGACATGCAGAAAGATAGATAGATAGATAGATAGACAGATAGATAGACAGATAAACAGACAGACATGTAGATAGATAGATAGATAGATAGATAGATAGATAGATAGAAAGATAGATAGATAGATAGATACACAGATAGAAAGACAGATAAACAGACAGACGTGCAGATAGATAAATCGATAGATAAATAGATAGATAGATAGATACATAGATAAACAGATAGATAGACAGACAAACAGACAGACAGATAGATAGATAGATAGATAGATGGATAGATAGATAGATAGATAAACAGACAGACATGCAGAAAGATAGATAGATAGATAGATAGATAGATAGATAGATAGATAAATAGACAGACATGCAGATAGATAGATAGATAGATAAACAGACAGACATGTAGAAAGATAGATAGATTTATGGATAAACAGATAGATAGATAAACAGATAGATAGATAAATAGATAAACAGACAGACATGCAGAAAGATAGCTAGATTTATAGATAAACAGATAAAAAGATAGATAGATAGATAGATAAACAGATGGACATGCAGAAAGATAGATAGATAGATAAACAGATAGATAGACAGATAAACAGACAGACATCTACATAGATAGATAGATAAACAGATAGATAGATAGACAGATAAACAGACAGACATGTAGATAGATAGATACACAGATAGATAGAAAGATAAACAGACAGACATGCAGAAAGCTAGATAGATAGATAAACTGATAGATAGATAAACAGACAGACATGTAGATAGATAAACAAATAGATAGATTGAAAAACAGACAGACATGCAGATAGATAGATAAACAGATAGAAAGACAGATAAAAAGACAGACATGCAAATAGATAGATAGACAAACAGATAGATAGACAGATAAAAAGACAAACATGCAGATAGATAGAAAGATAGATAGATAGATAAGCAGATAGATAGATAGATAAACAGGCAGACATGTAGATAGATAGATAGATAGATAGATAGATAGAAAGATAGATAGATAGATACACAGATAGAAAGACAGATAAACAGACAGACATGCAGATAGATAAATCGATAGATAAATAGATAGATAGATAGATAGATACATAGATAAACAGATAGATAGACAGACAAACAGACAGACATGTAGATAGATAGATAGATACAGATAGATAGACAGATAAACAGACAGACATGTAAATAGATTGATAGATACACAGATAGATAGAAAGATAAACAGATAAATAGATAAACAGACGGACATGCAGAAAGATAGATAGATAAATAGATAGATAGATATATAGATAAACAGATAGATCGAAAGATAGATAGATAAATAAACAGATAGATAGATAAACAGACAGACATGCAGAAATCTAGATAGATAGATAAACTGATAGATAGATAAACAGATGGGCATGCAGAAAGATAGGTAGATAGATAGATAGATAGATAGACAGATAAACAGACAGACATGCAGATAGATAGATTGATAGATAGATAGATAAACATACAGACATGTAGATAGATAGATAGATAAACAAATAGATAGATTGAAAAACAGACAGACATGCAGATATAGATAAACAGATAGAAAGACAGATAAAAAGACAGACATGCAAATAGATAGACAAACAGATAGATAGACGGATAAACAGACAAACATGCAGATAGATAGAAAGATAGATAGATAGATAAGCAGATAGATAGATAGATAAACATACAGACATGTAGATAGATAGATAGATAGATAGATACACAGATAGAAAGACAGACATGCAGATAGATAAATCGATAGATAAATAGATAGATAGATACATAGATAAACAGATAGACAGACAGACACACAGACAGACATGTAGATAGATAGATAGATACAGATAGATAGACAGATAAACAGACAGACATGTAGATAGATAGATAGATAGATAGATAGATAGAAAGATAGATAGATACACATTTAGATAGAAAGATAAACAGACAGACATGCAGATAGATAGAAAGATAAACAGATAGATAGATAAACAGATGGACATGCAGAAAGATAGATAGATAGATAGATAAACAGATAGATCGAAAGATAGATAGATAAATAAACAGATAGATAGATAAACAGACAGACATGCAGAAAGATAGCTAGATTTATAGATAAACAGATAGATAAACAGATAAATAGATAGATAGATAGATAGATAGATAGATAGATAGATAAAAAGACGGACATGCAGAAAGATAGATAGATAGATAAACAGATAGATAGCCTTATAAACAGACAGACATTTAGATAGATAGAAAGATAGATAGATAAACAGAAAGACATGCAGAAAGATAGATAGATAGATAAACAGATAGATAGATAAACAGACGGACATACAGAAAGAAAGATAGATAGACAGATAGATAGACAGATAAACAGACAGACATGTAGATAGATAGATAGATAGATAGATAGATAGATAGATAGATAGATAGATAAACAGAAAGACATGCAGAAAGATAGATAGATAAACAGATAGATAGATAAACAGACGGACATACAGAAAGATAGATAGATAGACAGATAAACAGACAGACATGTAGATAGATAGATAGATAGATAGATAGATAAACAGAAAGATAGATAAACAGACAGACATGCAGAAAGATAGATAGATAAACAGATAGATAGATAAACAGACGGACATGCAGAAAGATAGATAGATAGATAGATAGACAGATAGATAGACAGATAAACAGACAGACATGTAGATAGATAGATAGATAGATAGATAGATAGATAGATAGAAAGATAGATAGATGGATAGATACACAGATAGAAAGACAGATAAACAGACAGACGTGCAGATAGATAAATCGATAGATAAATAGATAGATAGATAGATAGATAGATACATAGATAAACAGATAGATAGACAGACAAACAGACAGACAGATAGATAGATAGAAAGATAGATAGATAAACTGAAAGACATGCAGAAAGATAGATAGATAGATAAACAGATAGATAGATAAACAGACGGACATACAGAAAGATAGATAGATAGACAGATAGATAGACAGATAAACAGACAGACATGTAGATAGATAGATAGATAGATAGATAGATAGATAGATAAACAGAAAGACATGCAGAAAGATAGATAGATAAACAGATAGATAGATAAACAGACAGACATGCAGAAAGATAGATAGATAAACAGATAGATAGATAAACAGACGGACATGCAGAAAGATAGATAGATAGATAGATAGACAGATAAACAGACAGACATGTAGATAGATAGATAGATAGATAGATAGATAGAAAGATAGATAGATAGATAGATACACAGATAGAAAGACAGATAAACAGACAGACGTGCAGATAGATAAATCGATAGATAAATAGATAGGTAGATAGATACATAGATAAACAGATAGATAGACAGACAAACAGACAGACAGATAGATAGATAGATAGATAGATGGATAGATAGATAGATAGATAAACAGACAGACATGCAGAAAGATAGATAGATAGATAGATAGATAGATAGATAGATAAATAGACAGACATGCAGATAGATAGATAGATAGATAGATAAACAGACAGACATGTAGAAAGATAGATAGATTTATGGATAAACAGATAGATAGATAAACAGATAGATAGATAAATAGATAAACAGACAGACATGCAGAAAGATAGCTAGATTTATAGATAAACAGATAAAAAGATAGATAGATAGATAAACAGATGGACATGCAGAAAGATAGATAGATAGATAAACAGATAGATAGGCAGATAAACAGACAGACATGTACATAGATAGATAGATAAACAGATAGATAGATAGACAGATAAACAGACAGACATGTAGATAGATAGATACACAGATAGATAGAAAGATAAACAGACAGACATGCAGAAAGCTAGATAGATAGATAAACTGATAGATAGATAAACAGACAGACATGTAGATAGATAAACAAATAGATAGATTGAAAAACAGACAGACATGCAGATAGATAGATAAACAGATAGAAAGACAGATAAAAAGACAGACATGCAAATAGATAGATAGACAAACAGATAGATAGACAGATAAAAAGAC
>JARGYO010000214.1:1911907-1914407 GCA_029206835.1 Rana muscosa | reverse complement strand
ATAGATTTTTGGATAAACAGATAGATAGATAAACAGATAGATAGATAAATAGATAAACAGACAGACATGCAGAAAGATAGCTAGATTTATAGATAAACAGATAAAAAGATAGATAGATAGATAGATAGATAAACAGATGGACATGCAGAAAGATAGATAGATAGATAAACAGATAGATAGGCAGATAAACAGACAGACATGTACATAGATAGATAGATAAACAGATAGATAGATAGACAGATAAACAGACAGACATGTAGATAGATAGATACACAGATAGATAGAAAGATAAACAGACAGACATGCAGAAAGCTAGATAGATAGATAAACTGATAGATAGATAAACAGACAGACATGTAGATAGATAGATAGATAAACAAATAGATAGATTGAAAAACAGACAGACATGCAGATAGATAGATAAACAGATAGAAAGACAGATAAAAAGACAGACATGCAAATAGATAGATAGACAAACAGATAGATAGATGGATAAAAAGACAAACATGCAGATAGATAGAAAGATAGATAGATAGATAAGCAGATAGATAGATAGATAAACAGGCAGACATGTAGATAGATAGATAGATAGATAGATAGATAGATAAAAAGACGGACATGCAGAAAGATAGATAGATAGATAAACAGATAGATAGCCTTATAAACAGACAGACATTTAGATAGATAGAAAGATAGATAGATAAACTGAAAGACATGCAGAAAGATAGATAGATAGATAAACAGATAGATAGATAAACAGACGGACATACAGAAAGAAAGATAGATAGACAGATAGATAGACAGATAAACAGACAGACATGTAGATAGATAGATAGATAGATAGATAGATAGATAGATAAACAGAAAGACATGCAGAAAGATAGATAGATAAACAGATAGATAGATAAACAGACGGACATACAGAAAGATAGATAGATAGACAGATAAACAGACAGACATGTAGATAGATAGATAGATAGATAGATAAACAGAAAGATAGATAAACAGACAGACATGCAGAAAGATAGATAGATAAACAGATAGATAGATAAACAGACGGACATGCAGAAAGATAGATAGATAGATAGATAGACAGATAGATAGACAGATAAACAGACAGACATGTAGATAGATAGATAGATAGATAGATAGATAGATAGATAGAAAGATAGATAGATAGATAGATACACAGATAGAAAGACAGATAAACAGACAGACGTGCAGATAGATAAATCGATAGATAAATAGATAGATAGATAGATAGATAGATACATAGATAAACAGATAGATAGACAGACAAACAGACAGACAGATAGATAGATAGATAGATAGATGGATAGATAGATAGATAGATAAACAGACAGACATGCAGAAAGATAGATAGATAGATAGATAGATAGATAGATAGATAAATAGACAGACATGCAGATAGATAGATAGATAGATAGATAGATAAACAGACAGACATGTAGAAAGATAGATAGATTTATGGATAAACAGATAGATAGATAAATAGATAGATAGATAAATAGATAAACAGACAGACATGCAGAAAGATAGCTAGATTTATAGATAAACAGATAAAAAGATAGATAGATAGATAGATAAACAGATGGACATGCAGAAAGATAGATAGATAGATAAACAGATAGATAGGCAGATAAACAGACAGACATGTACATAGATAGATAGATAAACAGATAGATAGATAGACAGATAAACAGACAGACATGTAGATAGATAGATACACAGATAGATAGAAAGATAAACAGACAGACATGCAGAAAGCTAGATAGATAGATAAACTGATAGATAGATAAACAGACAGACATGTAGATAGATAGATAGATAAACAAATAGATAGATTGAAAAACAGACAGACATGCAGATAGATAGATAAACAGATAGAAAGACAGATAAAAAGACAGACATGCAAATAGATAGATAGACAAACAGATAGATAGACGGATAAAAAGACAAACATGCAGATAGATAGAAAGATAGATAGATAGATAAGCAGATGGACATGCAGAAAGATAGATAGATAAACAGATAGATAGACAGATAAACAGACAGACAAGTAGATAGATAGATAGATAAACAGATAGATAGATAGACAGTTAAACAGCCAGACATGTAGATAGATAGATACACAGATAGATAGAGAGGTAAACAGACAGACATGCATAAAGCTAGATAGATAGATAAACTGATAGATATATAAATAGATGGGTATGCAGAAAGATAGGTAGATAGATAGACAGATAAACAGACAGACATGCAGAAAGATAGAAGGATAGATAGAAAGATAGAAAGATAGATAGATAGACAGATAGAAAGACAGATAAACAGACAGAAATGCAGATAGATAGATTGATAGACAGATAGATAAACATACAGACATGTAGATAGATAGATAAACAAATAGATAGATTGAAAAACAGACAGACATGCAGATAGATAGATAGATAAACAGATAGAAAGACAGATAAAAAGACAG
>JARGYO010000214.1:1899407-1906907 GCA_029206835.1 Rana muscosa | reverse complement strand
AGATAGATTCATAGATAAACAGATAGACAGATAGATAGATAGATGGATAGATACATAGATAGATAAACAGACAGACATGCAGAAAGATAGATAGATAGATAGATAGATAGATAGATAGATAGATAGACAGATAAATAGACAGACATGCAGATAGATAGATAGATAAACAGACAGACATGTAGAAAGATAGATAGATTTATGGATAAACAGATAGATAGATAAACAGATAGATAGATAAATAGATAAACAGACAGACATGCAGAAAGATAGCTAGATTTATAGATAAACAGATAAAAAGATAGATAGATAGATAGATAGATAAACAGATGGACATGCAGAAAGATAGATAGATAGATAAACAGATAGATAGACAGATAAACAGACAGACATGTACATAGATAGATAGATAGATAGATAGATAGACAGATAAACAGACAGACATGTAGATAGATAGATACACAGATAGATAGAAAGATAAACAGACAGACATGCAGAAAGCTAGATAGATAGATAAACTGATAGATAGATAAACAGACAGACATGTAGATAGATAGATAGATAAACAAATAGATAGATTGAAAAACAGACAGACATGCAGATAGATAGATAAACAGATAGAAAGACAGATAAAAAGACAGACATGCAAATAGATAGATAGACAAACAGATAGATAGACGGATAAAAAGACAAACATGCAGATAGATAGAAAGATAGATAGATAAGCAGATAGATAGACAGATAAACAGACAGACATGTAGATAGATAGATAGATAGATAGATAGATAGATGGATGGATAGATAGATAGATAGACAGATAAACAGACAGACATGCATAAAGATAGATAGATAGATAGATAAACAGATAGAAATGCAGGTAGATAGAAAGACAGATAAACAGACAGACATGCAGATAGATAGATAGATCGATAGATAGATAGATAAACATACAGACATGTAGATAGATAGATAGATAGATAAACAAATAGATAGATTGAAAAACAGACATACATGCAGATAGATAGATAAACAGATAGAAAGACAGATAAAAAGACAGATATGCAGATAGATAGAAAGATAGATAGATAGATAGATAGATACACAAACAGATAGATAGATGGATAAACAGACAGACATGTAGATAGATAGATAGATAGATAGATAGATAGATAGACAGATAAACAGACAGACATGTAGATAGATAGATAAACAGATAGATAGATAAACAGACGGACATACAGAAAGAAAGATAGATAGACAGATAGATAGACAGATAAACAGACAGACATGTAGATAGATAGATAGATAGATAGATAGATAGATAAACAGAAAGACATGCAGAAAGATAGATAGATAAACAGATAGATAGATAAACAGACGGACATACAGAAAGATAGATAGATAGATAGACAGATAGATAGACAGATAAACAGACAGACATGTAGATAGATAGATAGATAGATAGATAGATAGAAAGATAGATAGATACACATTTAGATAGAAAGATAAACAGACAGACATGCAGATAGATAGAAAGATAAACAGATAGATAGATAAACAGATGGACATGCAGAAAGATAGATAGATAGATAGATAAACAGATAGATCGAAAGATAGATAGATAAACAGATGGACATGCAGAAAGATAGATAGATAGATAAACAGATAGATAGACAGATAAACAGACAGACATGTACATAGATAGATAGATAAACAGATAGATAGACAGATAAACAGACAGACATGTAGATAGATAGATACACAGATAGATAGAAAGATAAACAGACAGACATGCAGAAAGCTAGATAGATAGATAAACTGATAGATAGATAAACAGACAGACATGTAGATAGATAGATAGATAAACAAATAGATAGATTGAAAAACAGACAGACATGCAGATAGATAGATAAACAGATAGAAATACAGATAAAAAGACAGACATGCAAATAGATAGATAGACAAACAGATAGATAGACAGATAAAAAGACAAACATGCAGATAGATAGAAAGATAGATAGACAGATAGATAAACAGACAGACATGTAGATAGATAGATAGATAGATAGATAGAAAGATAGATAGATAGATAGATACACAGATAGAAAGACAGATAAACAGACAGACGTGCAGATAGATAAATCGATAGATAAATAGATAGATAGATAGATAGATAGATACATAGATAAACAGATAGATAGACAGACAAACAGACAGACAGATAGATAGATAGATAGATAGATAGATGGATAGATAGATAGATAAACAGACAGACATGCAGAAAGATAGATAGATAGATAGATAGATAAATAGACAGACATGCAGATAGATAGATAGATAGATAAACAGACAGACATGTAGAAAGATAGATAGATTTATGGATAAACAGATAGATAGATAAACAGATAGATAGATAAATAGATAAACAGACAGACATGCAGAAAGATAGCTAGATTTATAGATAAACAGATAAAAAGATAGATAGATAGATAGATAGATAGATAAACAGATGGACATGCAGAAAGCTAGATAGATAGATAAACTGATAGATAGATAAACAGACAGACATGTAGATAGATAGATAGATAAACAAATAGATAGATTGAAAAACAGACAGACATGCAGATAGATAGATAAACAGATAGAAAGACAGATAAAAAGACAGACATGCAAATAGATAGATAGACAAACAGATAGATAGACGGATAAAAAGACAAACATGCAGATAGATAGAAAGATAGATAGATAGATAAGCAGATAGATAGATAGATAAACAGGCAGACATGTAGATAGATAGATAGATAGATAGATAGATAGATAGATAGAAAGATAGATAGATAGATACACAGATACAAAGACAGATAAACAGACAGACATGCAGATAGATAAATCGATAGATAAATAGATAGATAGATAGATACATAGATAAACAGATAGATAGACAGACAAACAGACAGACATGTAGATAGATAGATAGATACAGATAGATAGACAGATAAACAGACAGACATGTAAATAGATAGATAGATACACAGATAGATAGAAAGATAAACAGATAAATAGATAAACAGACGGACATGCAGAAAGATAGATAGATAGATAGATAGATAGATAGATAGATAAACATATAGATCGAAAGATAGATAGATAAATAAACAGATAGATAGATAAACAGACAGACATGCAGAAATCTAGATAGATAGATAAACTGATAGATAGATAAACAGATGGGCATGCAGAAAGATAGGTAGATAGATAGATAGATAGATAGACAGATAAACAGACAGACATGCAGATAGATAGATTGATAGATAGATAGATAAACATACAGACATGTAGATAGATAGATAGATAAAAAAATAGATAGATTGAAAAACAGACAGACATGCAGATATAGATAAACAGATAGAAAGACAGATAAAAAGACAGACATGCAAATAGATAGACAAACAGATAGATAGACAGATAAACAGACAAACATGCAGATAGATAGAAAGATAGATAGATAGATAGATAAGCAGATAGATAGATAGATAAACAGACAGACATGTAGATAGATAGATAGATAGATAGATACACAGATAGAAAGACAGACATGCAGATAGATAAATCGATAGATAAATAGATAGATAGATACATAGATAAACAGATAGACAGACAGACACACAGACAGACATGTAGATAGATAGATAGATACAGATAGATAGACAGATAAACAGACAGACATGTAAATATATAGATAGATAGATACACAGATAGATAGAAAGATAAACAGATAGATAGATAAACAGATGGACATGCAGAAAGATAGATAGATAGATAGATAGATAGATAGATAGATAGATAAACAGATAGATCGAAAGGTAGATAGATAAATAAACTGATAGATAGATAAACAGACAGACATGCAGAAAGATAGCTAGATTTATAGATAAACAGATAGATAAACAGATAAATAGATAGATAGATAGATAGATAGATAGATAGATAGATAGATAAAAAGACGGACATGCAGAAAGATAGATAGATAGATAAACAGATAGATAGCCTTATAAACAGACAGACATGTAGATAGATAGAAAGATAGATAGATAAACAGAAAGACATGCAGAAAGATAGATAGATAGATAAACAGATAGATAGATAAACAGACGGACATACAGAAAGAAAGATAGATAGACAGATAGATAGACAGATAAACAGACAGACATGTAGATAGATAGATAGATAGATAGATAGATAAACAGAAAGACATGCAGAAAGATAGATAGATAAACAGATAGATAGATAAATAGACGGACATACAGAAAGATAGATAGATAGATAGACAGATAGATAGACAGATAAACAGACAGACATGTAGATAGATAGATAGATAGATAGATAGATAGATAGAAAGATAGATAGATACACATTTAGATAGAAAGATAAACAGACAGACATGCAGATAGATAGAAAGATAAACAGATAGATAGATAAACAGATGGACATGCAGAAAGATAGATAGATAGATAGATAAACAGATAGATCGAAAGATAGATAGATAAATAAACAGATAGATAGATAAACAGACAGACATGCAGAAAGATAGCTAGATTTATAGATAAACAGATAGATAAACAGATAAATAGATAGATAGATAGATAGATAGATAAAAAGACGGACATGCAGAAAGATAGATAGATAGATAAACAGATAGATAGCCTTATAAACAGACAGACATTTAGATAGATAGAAAGATAGATAGATAAACAGAAAGACATGCAGAAAGATAGATAGATAAACAGATAGATAGATAAACAGACGGACATACAGAAAGATAGATAGATAGACAGATAGATAGACAGATAAACAGACAGACATGTAGATAGATAGATAGATAGATAGATAGATAGATAGATAAACAGAAAGACATGCAGAAAGATAGATAGATAAACAGATAGATAGATAAACAGACAGACATGCAGAAAGATAGATAGATAAACAGATAGATAGATAAACAGACGGACATGCAGAAAGATAGATAGATAGATAGATAGACAGATAGATAGACAGATAAACAGACAGACATGTAGATAGATAGATAGATAGATAGATAGAAAGATAGATAGATACACATATAGATAGAAAGATAAACAGACAGACATGCACAAAGATAGATAGATAAACAGATAGATAGATAAACAGACGGACATGCAGAAAGATAGATAGATAGATCGACAGATAAATAGACAGATAAACAGAGAGACATGTAGATAGATAGATAGACAGATAGATAGATAGATAGATAGATAGATAGACAAACAGACAAACATGTAGAAAGATAGAGAGATAGATAGATAGATAGATAGATAGATAGATAGACAGATAAACAGACAGACATGCAGAAAGATAGAAAGATAGATAGATAGATAGATAGATAGATAGATAGATAAATAGATAGATATTTAGATAGATAGATAACCAGATAGAAAGACAGATAAACAGACAGACATTCAGATAGATAGATAGATAGATAGATAGATAGATAGATAGACATAGAAATAGACAGACATGCAGATAGATACATAGATATATTGATAGATCGATAGATTGATAGATAGATAGATAGATAGATAGATAGATAAATAGATAGATAAATAGATAGATAGATAAAAAGATAGACAGACATGCAGATAGATAGATATATAGATAAAAAGACACACATGCAGATAGGTAGATAGATAAATAGACAGACATGCAGATAGAAAGATAGATAGATAGATGGATGGATAGATAGATAGACAGATAAACAGACAGACATGCATAAAGATAGATAGATAGATAGATAGATAGATAGATAGATAGATAGATAGATAGACAGATAAACAGATGGACATGCAGAAAGATAGATAGATAGATAAACAGATAGATAGACAGATAAACAGACAGACATGTACATAGATAGATAGATAGATAAACAGATAGATAGATAGATAGACAGATAAACAGACAGACATGTAGATAGATAGATACACAGATAGATAGAAAGATAAACAGACAGACATGCAGAAAGCTAGATAGATAGATAAACTGATAGATAGATAAACAGACAGACATGTAGATAGATAGATAGATAAACAAATAGATAGATTGAAAAACAGACAGACATGCAGATAGATAGATAAACTGATAGAAAGACAGACATGCAAATAGATAGATAGACAAACAGATAGATAGACGGATAAAAAGACAAACATGCAGATAGATAGAAAGATAGATAGATAAGCAGATAGATAGACAGATAAACAGACAGACATGTAGATAGATAGATAGATAGATAGATAGATAGATAGATAGATGGATGGATATATAGATAGATAGACAGATAAACAGACAGACATGCATAAAGATAGATAGATAGATAGATAGATAGATAGATAGATAAACAGATAGAAATGCAGATAGATAGAAAGACAGATAAACAGACAGACATGCAGATAGATAGATAGATCGATAGATAGATAGATAAACATACAGACATGTAGATAGATAGATAGATAGATAAACAAATAGATAGATTGAAAAACAGACATACATGCAGATAGATAGATAAACAGATAGAAAGACAGATAAAAAGACAGATATGCAGATAGATAGAAAGATAGATAGATAGATAGATAGATAGATACACAAACAGATAGATAGATGGATAAACAGACAGACATGTAGATAGATAGATAGATAGATAGATAGACAGATAAACAGACAGACATGTAGATAGATAGATAAACAGATAGATAGATAAACAGACGGACATACAGAAAGAAAGATAGATAGACAGATAGATAGACAGATAAACAGACAGACATGTAGATAGATAGATAGATAGATAGATAAACAGAAAGACATGCAGAAAGATAGATAGATAAACAGATAGATAGATAAACAGACGGACATACAGAAAGATAGATAGATAGATAGACAGATAGATAGACAGATAAACAGACAGACATGTAGATAGATAGATAGATAGATAGATAGAAAGATAGATAGATACACATTTAGATAGAAAGATAAACAGACAGACATGCAGATAGATAGAAAGATAAACAGATAGATAGATAAACAGATGGACATGCAGAAAGATAGATAGATAGATAGATAAACAGATAGATCGAAAGATAGATAGATAAACAGATGGACATGCAGAAAGATAGATAGATAGATAAACAGATAGATAGACAGATAAACAGACAGACATGTACATAGATAGATAGATAAACAGATAGATAGATAGACAGATAAACAGACAGACATGTAGATAGATAGATACACAGATAGATAGAAAGATAAACAGACAGACATGCAGAAAGCTAGATAGATAGATAAACTGATAGATAGATAAACAGACAGACATGTAGATAGATAGATAGATAAACAAATAGATAGATTGAAAAACAGACAGACATGCAGATAGATAGATAAACAGATAGAAAGACAGATAAAAAGACAGACATGCAA
>JARGYO010000214.1:1886907-1894407 GCA_029206835.1 Rana muscosa | reverse complement strand
ACATGCAGATAGATAGATAGATAGATAGATAGATAGATAGATAGATAGATAGATAAAAAGACACACATGCAGATAGATAGATAGATAAATAGACAGACATGCAGATAGATAGATAGATAGATAGATAGATAGATAGATAGATAGATAGACAGATAAACAGACAGACATGTAGATAGATAGATAGATAGATAGATGGATGGATGGATAGATAGATAGACAGATAAACAGACAGACATGCATAAAGATAGATAGATAGATAGATAGATAGATAGATAGACAGATAAACAGATAGACATGCAGATAGATAGAAAGACAGATAAACAGACAGACATGCAGATAGATAGATAGATAGATAAACATACAGACATGTAGATAGATAGATAGATAGATAGATAGATAGATAGATAGATAGATAGATAAACAAATAGATAGATTGAAAAAACAGACATACATGCAGATAGATAGATAAACAGATAGAAAGACAGATAAAAAGACAGATATGCAGATAGATAGAAAGATAGATAGATAGATACACAAACATATAGATAGATGGATAAACAGACAGACATGCAGATAGATAGATAGATAGATAGATAGATGGATAGATAGATAGATTGATATATAGATAGATAGATAAGCAGATAGAAAAATAGACATGTAGATATATAGATAGATAAACATATAGATAGACAGATAAATAGACAGACATGCAGATAGATAGATAGATAGATAAACAGAAAGACATGTAGATAGATTTATGGATAAACAGATAGATAGATAAACAGATAGATAGATAAATAGATAAACAGACAGACATGCAGAAAGATAGCTAGATTTATAGATAAACAGATAAAAAGATAGATAGATAGATAAACAGATGGACATGCAGAAAGATAGATAGATAAACAGATAGATAGACAGATAAACAGACAGACATGTAGATAGATAAACAGATAGATAGACAGATAAACAGACAGACATGTAAATAGATAGATAGATAGATAGATACACAGATAGATAGAAAGATAAACAGACATACATGCAGAAAGCTAGATAGATAGATAAACAGACAGGCATGCAGAAAGATAGATAGATAGATAGATAGATAGACAGATAAACAGACAGACATGCAGAAAGATAGGATAGATAGAAAGATAGATAGATAGACAGATAGAAAGACAGATAAACAGACAGACATGCAGATAGATAGATTGATAGACAGATAGATAAACATACAGTCATGTAGATAGATAGATGGATAAACAAATAGATAGATTGAAAAACAGACAGACATGCAGATAGATAGATAAACAGATAGACAGACAGATAAAAAGACAGACATGCAAATAGATAGATAGATAGACAAACAGATAGATAGACGGATAAACAGACAAGATAGATAGATAGATAGATAGATAAACAGACAGACATGTAGATAGATAGATAGATAGATAAACATATAGCTAGACAGATAAATAGACAGACATGCAGATAGATAGATAGATAAACAGACAGACATGCAGATAGATAGATAGATAAACATACAGACATGTAGATAGATAGATAGATAGATAGATAGATAAACAAATAGATAGATTGAAAAACAGACAGACATGCAGATAGATAGAAAGATAGATAGATAGATACACAAACAGATAGATAGATGGATAAACAGACAGACATGCAGATAGATAGATAGATAGATAGATAGATAGATAGATAAGCAGATAGAAAATTAGATAAACAGATAGATAGATAGATAAACAGACAGACATGTAGATATATAGATAGATAAAAATATAGATAGACAGATAAATAGACAGACATGCAGATAGATAGATAGATAGATAGATAAACAGACAGACATGTAGATAGATTTATGGATAAACAGATAGATAGATAAATAGATAAACAGACAGACATGCAGAAAGATAGCTAGATTTATAGATAAACAGATAAAAAGATAAATAGATAGATAGATACACAGATGGACATGCAGAAAGATAGATAGATAAACAGATAGATAGACAGATAAACAGACAGACAAGTAGATAGATAGATAGATAAACAGATAGATAGATAGACAGATAAACAGCCAGACATGTAGATAGATAGATACACAGATAGATAGAGAGGTAAACAGACAGACATGCATAAAGCTAGATAGATAGATAAACTGATAGATAGATAAATAGATGGGTATGCAGAAAGATAGGTAGATAGATAGACAGATAAATAGACAGACATGCAGAAAGATAGAAGGATAGATAGAAAGATAGAAAGATAGATAGATAGACAGATAGAAAGACAGATAAACAGACAGAAATGCAGATAGATAGATTGATAGACAGATAGATAAACATACAGACATGTAGATAGATAGATAAACAAATAGATAGATTGAAAAACAGACAGACATGCAGATAGATAGATAGATAAACAGATAGAAAGACAGATAAAAAGACAGACATGCAAATAGATAGATAGATAGATAGACAAACAGATAGATAGACGGATAAACAGACAAACATGCAGATAGATAGAAAGATAGATAGATAGATAGATAGATAGATAAACAGACAGACATGTAGATAGATAGATAGATAGATAAACATATAGATAGACAGATAAATAGACAGACATGCAGATAGATAGATAGATAAACAGACAGACTTGCAGAAATATAGATAGATTTATGGATAAACAGATAGATAGATAAACAGATAAATAGATAGATAGATAGATAGAAAAATAGATAGATAGATAGATAGATAAATAAATAGATACACAGATAGAAAGACAGATAAACAGACAGACATGCAGATAGATAAATCGATAGATAAATAGATAGATAGATAGATAGATTCATAGATAAACAGATAGACAGATAGATAGATAGATGGATAGATACATAGATAGATAAACAGACAGACATGCAGAAAGATAGATAGATAGATAGATAGATAGATAGACAGATAAATAGACAGACATGCAGATAGATAGATAGATAAACAGACAGACATGTAGAAAGATAGATAGATTTATGGATAAACAGATAGATAGATAAACAGATAGATAGATAAATAGATAAACAGACAGACATGCAGAAAGATAGCTAGATTTATAGATAAACAGATAAAAAGATAGATAGATAGATAGATAGATAGATAGATAAACAGATGGACATGCAGAAAGATAGATAGATAGATAAACAGATAGATAGACAGATAAACAGACAGACATGTACATAGATAGATAGATAGATAGATAGATAAACAGACAGACATGTAGATAGATAGATACACAGATAGATAGAAAGATAAACAGACAGACATGCAGAAAGCTAGATAGATAGATAAACTGATAGATAGATAAACAGACAGACATGTAGATAGATAGATAGATAAACAAATAGATAGATTGAAAAACAGACAGACATGCAGATAGATAGATAAACAGATAGAAAGACAGATAAAAAGACAGACATGCAAATAGATAGATAGACAAACAGATAGATAGACGGATAAAAAGACAAACATGCATATAGATAGAAAGATAGATAGATAAGCAGATAGATAGACAGATAAACAGACAGACATGTAGATAGATAGATAGATAGATAGATAGATAGATAGATGGATGGATAGATAGATAGATAGACAGATAAACAGACAGACATGCATAAAGATAGATAGATAGATAGATAGATAAACAGATAGAAATGCAGATAGATAGAAAGACAGATAAACAGACAGACATGCAGATAGATAGATAGATCGATAGATAGATAGATAAACATACAGACATGTAGATAGATAGATAGATAAACAAATAGATAGATTGAAAAACAGACATACATGCAGATAGATAGATAAACAGATAGAAAGACAGATAAAAAGACAGATATGCAGATAGATAGAAAGATAGATAGATAGATAGATAGATAGATACACAAACAGATAGATAGATGGATAAACAGACAGACATGTAGATAGATAGATAGATAGATAGATAGATAGATAGATAGACAGATAAACAGACAGACATGTAGATAGATAGATAAACAGATAGATAGATAAACAGACGGACATACAGAAAGAAAGATAGATAGACAGATAGATAGACAGATAAACAGACAGACATGTAGATAGATAGATAGATAGATAGATAGATAGATAAACAGAAAGACATGCAGAAAGATAGATAGATAAACAGATAGATAGATAAACAGACGGACATACAGAAAGATAGATAGATAGATAGACAGATAGATAGACAGATAAACAGACAGACATGTAGATAGATAGATAGATAGATAGATAGATAGAAAGATAGATAGATACACATTTAGATAGAAAGATAAACAGACAGACATGCAGATAGATAGAAAGATAAACAGATAGATAGATAAACAGATGGACATGCAGAAAGATAGATAGATAGATAGATAAACAGATAGATCGAAAGATAGATAGATAAACAGATGGACATGCAGAAAGATAGATAGATAGATAAACAGATAGATAGACAGATAAACAGACAGACATGTACATAGATAGATAGATAAACAGATAGATAGACAGATAAACAGACAGACATGTAGATAGATAGATACACAGATAGATAGAAAGATAAACAGACAGACATGCAGAAAGCTAGATAGATAGATAAACTGATAGATAGATAAACAGACAGACATGTAGATAGATAGATAGATAAACAAATAGATAGATTGAAAAACAGACAGACATGCAGATAGATAGATAAACAGATAGAAATACAGATAAAAAGACAGACATGCAAATAGATAGATAGACAAACAGATAGATAGACAGATAAAAAGACAAACATGCAGATAGATAGAAAGATAGATAGATAAGCAGATAGACAGATAGATAAACAGACAGACATGTAGATAGATAGATAGATAGATAGATAGATAGATAGAAAGATAGATAGATAGATAGATACACAGATAGAAAGACAGATAAACAGACAGACGTGCAGATAGATAAATCGATAGATAAATAGATAGATAGATAGATAGATACATAGATAAACAGATAGATAGACAGACAAACAGACAGACAGATAGATAGATAGATAGATAGATGGATAGATAGATAGATAGATAAACAGACAGACATGCAGAAAGATAGATAGATAGATAGATAGATAGATAGATAGATAGATAAATAGACAGACATGCAGATAGATAGATAGATAAACAGACAGACATGTAGAAAGATAGATAGATTTATGGATAAACAGATAGATAGATAAACAGATAGATAGATAAATAGATAAACAGACAGACATGCAGAAAGATAGCTAGATTTATAGATAAACAGATAAAAAGATAGATAGATAGATAGATAAACAGATGGACATGCAGAAAGATAGATAGATAGATAAACAGATAGATAGGCAGATAAACAGACAGACATGTACATAGATAGATAGATAAACAGATAGATAGATAGACAGATAAACAGACAGACATGTAGATAGATAGATACACAGATAGATAGAAAGATAAACAGACAGACATGCAGAAAGCTAGATAGATAGATAAACTGATAGATAGATAAACAGACAGACATGTAGATAGATAGATAAACAAATAGATAGATTGAAAAACAGACAGACATGCAGATAGATAGATAAACAGATAGAAAGACAGATAAAAAGACAGACATGCAAATAGATAGATAGACAAACAGATAGATAGACGGATAAAAAGACAAACATGCAGATAGATAGAAAGATAGATAGATAGATAAGCAGATAGATAGATAGATAAACAGGCAGACATGTAGATAGATAGATAGATAGATAGATAGATAGATAGATAGATAGAAAGATAGATAGATAGATACACAGATACAAAGACAGATAAACAGACAGACATGCAGATAGATAAATCGATAGATAAATAGATAGATAGATAGATACATAGATAAACAGATAGATAGACAGACAAACAGACATACATGTAGATAGATAGATAGATACAGATAGATAGACAGATAAACAGACAGACATGTAAATAGATAGATAGATACACAGATAGATAGAAAGATAAACAGATAAATAGATAAACAGACGGACATGCAGAAAGATAGATAGATAGATAGATAGATAGATAAACAGATAGATCGAAAGATAGATAGATAAATAAACAGATAGATAGATAAACAGACAGACATGCAGAAATCTAGATAGATAGATAAACTGATAGATAGATAAACAGATGGGCATGCAGAAAGATAGGTAGATAGATAGATAGATAGATAGACAGATAAACAGACAGACATGCAGATAGATAGATTGATAGATAGATAGATAAACATACAGACATGTAGATAGATAGATAGATAAAAAAATAGATAGATTGAAAAACAGACAGACATGCAGATATAGATAAACAGATAGAAAGACAGATAAAAAGACAGACATGCAAATAGATAGACAAACAGATAGATAGACGGATAAACAGACAAACATGCAGATAGATAGAAAGATAGATAGATAGATAGATAAGCAGATAGATAGATAGATAAACAGACAGACATGTAGATAGATAGATAGATAGATAGATACACAGATAGAAAGACAGACATGCAGATAGATAAATCGATAGATAAATAGATAGATAGATACATAGATAAACAGATAGACAGACAGACACACAGACAGACATGTAGATAGATAGATAGATACAGATAGATAGACAGATAAACAGACAGACATGTAAATATATAGATAGATAGATACACAGATAGATAGAAAGATAAACAGATAGATAGATAAACAGACAGACATGCAGAAAGATAGCTAGATTTATAGATAAACAGATAGATAAACAGATAAATAGATAGATAGATAGATAGATAGATAGATAGATAGATAAAAAGACGCATGCAGAAAGATAGATAGATAGATAAACAGATAGATAGCCTTATAAACAGACAGACATGTAGATAGATAGAAAGATAGATAGATAAACAGAAAGACATGCAGAAAGATAGATAGATAGATAAACAGATAGATAGATAAACAGACGGACATACAGAAAGAAAGATAGATAGACAGATAGATAGACAGATAAACAGACAGACATGTAGATAGATAGATAGATAGATAGATAGATAGATAAACAGAAAGACATGCAGAAAGATAGATAGATAAACAGATAGATAGATAAACAGACGGACATACAGAAAGATAGATAGATAGATAGACAGATAGATAGACAGATAAACAGACAGACATGTAGATAGATAGATAGATAGATAGATAGAAAGATAGATAGATACACATTTAGATAGAAAGATAAACAGACATACATGCAGATAGATAGAAAGATAAACAGATAGATAGATAAACAGATGGACATGCAGAAAGATAGATAGATAGATAGATAAACAGATAGATCGAAAGATAGATAGATAAATAAACAGATAGATAGATAAACAGACAGACATGCAGAAAGATAGC
>JARGYO010000214.1:1876907-1881907 GCA_029206835.1 Rana muscosa | reverse complement strand
CAAATAGATAGATTGAAAAACAGACAGACATGCAGATAGATAGATAAACAGATAGAAAGACAGATAAAAAGACAGACATGCAAATAGATAGATAGACAAACAGATAGATAGACGGATAAAAAGACAAACATGCAGATAGATAGAAAGATAGATAGATAGATAAGCAGATGGACATGCAGAAAGATAGATAGATAAACAGATAGATAGACAGATAAACAGACAGACAAGTAGATAGATAGATAGATAAACAGATAGATAGATAGACAGTTAAACAGCCAGACATGTAGATAGATAGATACACAGATAGATAGAGAGGTAAACAGACAGACATGCATAAAGCTAGATAGATAGATAAACTGATAGATATATAAATAGATGGGTATGCAGAAAGATAGGTAGATAGATAGACAGATAAACAGACAGACATGCAGAAAGATAGAAGGATAGATAGAAAGATAGAAAGATAGATAGATAGACAGATAGAAAGACAGATAAACAGACAGAAATGCAGATAGATAGATTGATAGACAGATAGATAAACATACAGACATGTAGATAGATAGATAAACAAATAGATAGATTGAAAAACAGACAGACATGCAGATAGATAGATAGATAAACAGATAGAAAGACAGATAAAAAGACAGACATGCAAATAGATAGATAGATAGATAGACAAACAGATAGATAGACTGATAAACAGACAAACATGCAGATAGATAGAAAGATAGATAGATAGATAGATAGATAAACAGACAGACATGTAGATAGATAGATAGATAGATAAACATATAGATAGACAGATAAATAGACAGACATGCAGATAGATAGATAGATAAACAGACAGACTTGCAGAAATATAGATAGATTTATGGATAAACAGATAGATAGATAAACAGATAAATAGATAGATAGATAGATAGAAAAATAGATAGATAGATAGATAGATAGATAAATAAATAGATACACAGATAGAAAGATAGATAAACAGACAGACATGCAGATAGATAAATCAATAGATAAATAGATAGATAGATAGATAGATTCATAGATAAACAGATAGACAGATAGATAGATAGATGGATAGATACATAGATAGATAAACAGACAGACATGCAGAAAGATAGATAGATAGATAGATAGATAGATAGACAGATAAATAGACAGACATGCAGATAGATAGATAGATAGATAAACAGACAGACATGTAGAAAGATAGATAGATTTATGGATAAACAGATAGATAGATAAACAGATAGATAGATAAATAGATAAACAGACAGACATGCAGAAAGATAGCTAGATTTATAGATAAACAGATAAAAAGATAGATAGATAGATAGATAGATAAACAGATGGACATGCAGAAAGATAGATAGATAGATAAACAGATAGATAGACAGATAAACAGACAGACATGTACATAGATAGATAGATAGATAAACAGATAGATAGATAGACAGATAAACAGACAGACATGTAGATAGATAGATACACAGATAGATAGAAAGATAAACAGACAGACATGCAGAAAGCTAGATAGATAGATAAACTGATAGATAGATAAACAGACAGACATGTAGATAGATAGATAGATAAACAAATAGATAGATTGAAAAACAGACAGACATGCAGATAGATAGATAAACAGATAGAAAGACAGATAAAAAGACAGACATGCAAATAGATAGATAGACAAACAGATAGATAGACGGATAAAAAGACAAACATGCAGATAGATAGAAAGATAGATAGATAAGCAGATAGATAGATAGATAAACAGACAGACATGTAGATAGATAGATAGATAGATAGATAGAAAGATAGATAGATAGATAGATACACAGATAGAAAGACAGATAAACAGACAGACGTGCAGATAGATAAATCGATAGATAAATAGATAGATAGATAGATAGATAGATACATAGATAAACAGATAGATAGACAGACAAACAGACAGACAGATAGATAGATAGATAGATAGATAGATGGATAGATAGATAGATAAACAGACAGACATGCAGAAAGATAGATAGATAGATAGATAGATAGATAGATAGACAGATAAATAGACAGACATGCAGATAGATAGATAGATAAACAGACATACATGTAGAAAGATAGATAGATTTATGGATAAACAGATAGATAGATAAACAGATAGATAGATAAATAGATAAACAGACAGACATGCAGAAAGATAGCTAGATTTATAGATAAACAGATAAAAAGATAGATAGATAGATAGATAGATAGATAAACAGATGGACATGCAGAAAGATAGATGGATAGATAAACAGATAGATAGACAGATAAACAGACAGACATGTACATAGATAGATAGATAAACAGATAGATAGATAGACAGATAAACAGACAGACATGTAGATAGATAGATACACAGATAGATAGAAAGATAAACAGACAGACATGCAGAAAGCTAGATAGATAGATAAACTGATAGATAGATAAACAGACAGACATGTAGATAGATAGATAGATAAACAAATAGATAGATTGAAAAACAGACAGACATGCAGATAGATAGATAAACAGATAGAAAGACAGATAAAAAGACAGACATGCAAATAGATAGATAGACAAACAGATAGATAGATGGATAAAAAGACAAACATGCAGATAGATAGAAAGATAGATAGGTAAGCAGATAGATAGATAGATAGATAGATAAATAGATAGATAAATAGATAGATAGATAAAAAGATAGACAGATAAATAGACAGACATGCAGATAGATAGATAGATAGATAGATAGATAGATAGATAGATAGATAAAAAGACACACATGCAGATAGATAGATAGATAAATAGACAGACATGCAGATAGATAGATAGATAGATAGATAGATAGATAGACAGATAAACAGACAGACATGTAGATAGATAGATAGATAGATAGATGGATGGATGGATAGATAGATAGACAGATAAACAGACAGACATGCATAAAGATAGATAGATAGATAGATAGATAGATAGATAGATAGACAGATAAACAGATAGACATGCAGATAGATAGAAAGACAGATAAACAGACCGACATGCAGATAGATAGATAGATAGATAAACATACAGACATGTAGATAGATAGATAGATAGATAGATAGATAGATAAACAAATAGATAGATTGAAAAACAGACATACATGCAGATAGATAGATAAACAGATAGAAAGACAGATAAAAAGACAGATATGCAGATAGATAGAAAGATAGATAGATAGATACACAAACAGATAGATAGATGGATAAACAGACAGACATGCAGATAGATAGATAGATAGATAGATAGATGGATAGATAGATAGATTGATATATAGATAGATAGATAAGCAGATAGAAAAATAGACATGTAGATATATAGATAGATAAACATATAGATAGACAGATAAATAGACAGACATGCAGATAGATAGATAGATAGATAAACAGAAAGACATGTAGATAGATTTATGGATAAACAGATAGATAGATAAACAGATAGATAGATAAATAGATAAACAGACAGACATGCAGAAAGATAGCTAGATTTATAGATAAACAGATAAAAAGATAGATAGATAGATAAACAGATGGACATGCAGAAAGATAGATAGATAAACAGATAGATAGACAGATAAACAGACAGACATGTAGATAGATAAACAGATAGATAGATAGACAGATAAACAGACAGACATGTAAATAGATAGATAGATAGATAGATACACAGATAGATAGAAAGATAAACAGACATACATGCAGAAAGCTAGATAGATAGATAAACAGACAGGCATGCAGAAAGATAGATAGATAGATAGATAGATAGACAGATAAACAGACAGACATGCAGAAAGATAGGATAGATAGAAAGATAGATAGATAGACAGATAGAAAGACAGATAAACAGACAGACATGCCGATAGATAGATTGATAGACAGATAGATAAACATACAGTCATGTAGATAGATAGATGGATAAACAAATAGATATATTGAAAAACAGACAGACATGCAGATAGATAGATAGATAAACAGATAGACAGACAGATAAAAAGACAGACATGCAAATAGATAGATAGATAGACAAACAGATAGATAGACGGATAAACAGACAAGATAGATAGATAGATAGATAGATAAACAGACAGACATGTAGATAGATAGATAGATAGATAAACATATAGATAGACAGATAAATAGACAGACATGCAGATAGATAGATAGATAAACAGACAGACATGCAGATAGATAGATAGATAAACATACAGACATGTAGATAGATAGATAGATAGATAGATAGATAAACAAATAGATAGATTGAAAAACAGACAGACATGCAGATAGATAGAAAGATAGATAGATAGATACACAAACAGATAGATAGATGGATAAACAGACAGACATGCAGATAGATAGATAGATAGATAGATAGATAGATAAGCAGATAGAAAATTAGATAAACAGATAGATAGATAGATAAACAGACAGACATGTAGATATATAGATAGATAAAAATATAGATAGACAGATAAATAGACAGACATGCAGATAGATAGATAGATAGATAGATAAACAGACAGACATGTAGATAGATTTATGGATAAACAGATAGATAGATAAATAGATAAACAGACAGACATGCAGAAAGATAGCTAGATTTATAGATAAACAGATAAAAAGATAAATAGATAGATAGATACACAGATGGACATGCAGAAAGATAGATAGATAAACAGATAGATAGACAGATAAACAGACAGACAAGTAGATAGATAGATAGATAAACAGATAGATAGATAGACAGATAAACAGCCAGACATGTAGATAGATAGATACACAGATAGATAGAGAGGTAAACAGACAGACATGCATAAAGCTAGATAGATAGATAAACTGATAGATAGATAAATAGATGGGTATGCAGAAAGATAGGTAGATAGATAGACAGATAAACAGACAGACATGCAGAAAGATAGAAGGATAGATAGAAAGATA
>JARGYO010000214.1:1864407-1866907 GCA_029206835.1 Rana muscosa | reverse complement strand
GAAAGATAGATAGATAGATAGATAAGCAGATAGATAGATAGATAAACAGACAGACATGTAGATAGATAGATAGATAGATAGATACACAGATAGAAAGACAGACATGCAGATAGATAAATCGATAGATAAATAGATAGATAGATACATAGATAAACAGATAGACAGACAGACACACAGACAGACATGTAGATAGATAGATAGATACAGATAGATAGACAGATAAACAGACAGACATGTAAATATATAGATAGATAGATACACAGATAGATAGAAAGATAAACAGATAGATAGATAAACAGATGGACATGCAGAAAGATAGATAGATAGATAGATAGATAGATAGATAGATAGATAGATAAACAGATAGATCGAAAGGTAGATAGATAAATAAACTGATAGATAGATAAACAGACAGACATGCAGAAAGATAGCTAGATTTATAGATAAACAGATAGATAAACAGATAAATAGATAGATAGATAGATAGATAGATAGATAGATAAAAAGACGGACATGCAGAAAGATAGATAGATAGATAAACAGATAGATAGCCTTATAAACAGACAGACATGTAGATAGATAGAAAGATAGATAGATAAACAGAAAGACATGCAGAAAGATAGATAGATAGATAAACAGATAGATAGATAAACAGACGGACATACAGAAAGAAAGATAGATAGACAGATAGATAGACAGATAAACAGACAGACATGTAGATAGATAGATAGATAGATAGATAGATAAACAGAAAGACATGCAGAAAGATAGATAGATAAACAGATAGATAGATAAACAGACGGACATACAGAAAGATAGATAGATAGATAGACAGATAGATAGACAGATAAACAGACAGACATGTAGATAGATAGATAGATAGATAGATAGATAGAAAGATAGATAGATACACATTTAGATAGAAAGATAAACAGACAGACATGCAGATAGATAGAAAGATAAACAGATAGATAGATAAACAGATGGACATGCAGAAAGATAGATAGATAGATAGATAAACAGATAGATCGAAAGATAGATAGATAAATAAACAGATAGATAGATAAACAGACAGACATGCAGAAAGATAGCTAGATTTATAGATAAACAGATAGATAAACAGATAAATAGATAGATAGATAGATAGATAGATAGATAGATAGATAGATAAAAAGACGGACATGCAGAAAGATAGATAGATAGATAAACAGATAGATAGCCTTATAAACAGACAGACATTTAGATAGATAGAAAGATAGATAGATAAACAGAAAGACATGCAGAAAGATAGATAGATAAACAGATAGATAGATAAACAGACGGACATACAGAAAGATAGATAGATAGACAGATAGATAGACAGATAAACAGACAGACATGTAGATAGATAGATAGATAGATAGATAGATAGATAGATAGATAGATAAACAGAAAGACATGCAGAAAGATAGATAGATAAACAGATAGATAGATAAACAGACAGACATGCAGAAAGATAGATAGATAAACAGATAGATAGATAAACAGACGGACATGCAGAAAGATAGATAGATAGATAGATAGACAGATAGATAGACAGATAAACAGACAGACATGTAGATAGATAGATAGATAGATAGAAAGATAGATAGATACACATATAGATAGAAAGATAAACAGACAGACATGCACAAAGATAGATAGATAAACAGATAGATAGATAAACAGACGGACATGCAGAAAGATAGATAGATAGATCGACAGATAAATAGACAGATAAACAGAGAGACATGTAGATAGATAGATAGACAGATAGATAGATAGATAGATAGATAGACAAACAGACAAACATGTAGAAAGATAGAGAGATAGATAGATAGATAGATAGATAGATAGATAAACAGACAGACATGCAGAAAGATAGAAAGATAGAAAGATAGATAGATAGATAGATAGATAGATAGATAGATAGATAGATAAATAGATAGATATTTAGATAGATAGATAACCAGATAGAAAGACAGATAAACAGACAGACATTCAGATAGATAGATAGATAGATAGATAGATAGATAGATAGATAGATAGATAGATAGACATAGAAATAGACAGACATGCAGATAGATACATAGATATATTGATAGATCGATAGATTGATAGATAGATAGATAGATAGATAGATAAATAGATAGATAAATAGATAGATAGATAAAAAGATAGACAGACATGCAGATAGATAGATATATAGATAAAAAGACACACATGCAGATAGGTAGATAGATAAATAGACAGACATGCAGATAGAAAGATAGATAGATAGATGGATGGATAGATAGATAGATAGACAGATAAACAGACAGACATGCATAAAGATAGATAGATAGATAGATAGATAGATAGATAGATAGATAGACAGATAAACAGATAGACATGCAGATAGATAGAAAGATAGAAAGACAGATAAACAGACAGACATGCAGATAGATAGATAGATCGATAGATAGATAGATAGATAGATAGA
>JARGYO010000214.1:1846907-1851907 GCA_029206835.1 Rana muscosa | reverse complement strand
GATAGATAGATAGATAGATAGATAGACAGACATGCAGATAGATAGATAGATAAACAGACAGACATGTAGAAAGATAGATAGATTTATGGATAAACAGATAGATAGATAAACAGATAGATAGATAAATAGATAAACAGACAGACATGCAGAAAGATAGCTAGATTTATAGATAAACAGATAAAAAGATAGATAGATAGATAGATAGATAGATAGATAGATAAACAGATGGACATGCAGAAAGATAGATAGATAGATAAACAGATAGATAGGCAGATAAACAGACAGACATGTACATAGATAGATAGATAAACAGATAGATAGATAGACAGATAAACAGACAGACATGTAGATAGATAGATACACAGATAGATAGAAAGATAAACAGACAGACATGCAGAAAGCTAGATAGATAGATAAACTGATAGATAGATAAACAGACAGACATGTAGATAGATAGATAGATAAACAAATAGATAGATTGAAAAACAGACAGACATGCAGATAGATAGATAAACAGATAGAAAGACAGATAAAAAGACAGACATGCAAATAGATAGATAGACAAACAGATAGATAGACGGATAAAAAGACAAACATGCAGATAGATAGAAAGATAGATAGATAGATAAGCAGATAGATAGATAGATAAACAGGCAGACATGTAGATAGATAGATAGATAGATAGATAGATAGAAAGATAGATAGATAGATACACAGATACAAAGACAGATAAACAGACAGACATGCAGATAGATAAATCGATAGATAAATAGATAGATAGATACATAGATAAACAGATAGATAGACAGACAAACAGACAGACATGTAGATAGATAGATAGATACAGATAGATAGACAGATAAACAGACAGACATGTAAATAGATAGATAGATACACAGATAGATAGAAAGATAAACAGATAAATAGATAAACAGACGGACATGCAGAAAGATAGATAGATAGATAGATAGATAGATAGATAGATAAACAGATAGATCGAAAGATAGATAGATAAATAAACAGATAGATAGATAAACAGACAGACATGCAGAAATCTAGATAGATAGATAAACTGATAGATAGATAAACAGATGGGCATGCAGAAAGATAGGTAGATAGATAGATAGATAGATAGATAGACAGATAAACAGACAGACATGCAGATAGATAGATTGATAGATAGATAGATAAACATACAGACATGTAGATAGATAGATAGATAAACAAATAGATAGATTGAAAAACAGACAGACATGCAGATATAGATAAACAGATAGAAAGACAGATAAAAAGACAGACATGCAAATAGATAGACAAACAGATAGATAGACGGATAAACAGACAAACATGCAGATAGATAGAAAGAGAGATAGATAGATAGATAGATAAGCAGATAGATAGATAGATAAACAGACAGACATGTAGATAGATAGATAGATAGATAGATACACAGATAGAAAGACAGACATGCAGATAGATAAATCGATAGATAAATAGATAGATAGATACATAGATAAACAGATAGACAGACAGACACACAGACAGACATGTAGATAGATAGATAGATACAGATAGATAGACAGATAAACAGACAGACATGTAAATATATAGATAGATAGATACACAGATAGATAGAAAGATAAACAGATAGATAGATAAACAGATGGACATGCAGAAAGATAGATAGATAGATAGATAGATAGATAGATAGATAGATAGATAAACAGATAGATCGAAAGGTAGATAGATAAATAAACTGATAGATAGATAAACAGACAGACATGCAGAAAGATAGCTAGATTTATAGATAAACAGATAGATAAACAGATAAATAGATAGATAGATAGATAGATATATAAAAAGACGGACATGCAGAAAGATAGATAGATAGATAAACAGATAGATAGCCTTATAAACAGACAGACATGTAGATAGATAGAAAGATAGATAGATAAACAGAAAGACATGCAGAAAGATAGATAGATAGATAAACAGATAGATAGATAAACAGACGGACATACAGAAAGAAAGATAGATAGACAGATAGATAGACAGATAAACAGACAGACATGTAGATAGATAGATAGATAGATAGATAGATAGATAGATAGATAGATAGATAAACAGAAAGACATGCAGAAAGATAGATAGATTAACAGATAGATAGATAAACAGACAGACATACAGAAAGATAGATAGACAGATAGATAGACAGATAAACAGACAGACATGTAGATAGATAGATAGATAGATAGATAGATAGATAGAAAGATAGATAGATACACATTTAGATAGAAAGATAAACAGACAGACATGCAGATAGATAGAAAGATAAACAGATAGATAAACAGATGGACATGCAGAAAGATAGATAGATAGATAGATAAACAGATAGATCGAAAGATAGATAGATAAATAAACAGATAGATAGATAAACAGACAGACATGCAGAAAGATAGCTAGATTTATAGATAAACAGATAGATAAACAGATAAATAGATAGATAGATAGATAGATAGATAGATAAAAAGACGGACATGCAGAAAGATAGATAGATAGATAAACAGATAGATAGCCTTATAAACAGACAGACATTTAGATAGATAGAAAGATAGATAGATAAACAGAAAGACATGCAGAAAGATAGATAGATAAACAGATAGATAGATAAACAGACGGACATACAGAAAGATAGATAGATAGACAGATAGATAGACAGATAAACAGACAGACATGTAGATAGATAGATAGATAGATAGATAGATAGATAAACAGAAAGACATGCAGAAAGATAGATAGATAAACAGATAGATAGATAAACAGACAGACATGCAGAAAGATAGATAGATAAACAGATAGATAGATAAACAGACGGACATGCAGAAAGATAGATAGATAGATAGATAGACAGATAGATAGACAGATAAACAGACAGACATGTAGATAGATAGATAGATAGATAGAAAGATAGATAGATACACATATAGATAGAAAGATAAACAGACAGACATGCACAAAGATAGATAGATAAACAGATAGATAGATAAACAGACGGACATGCAGAAAGATAGATAGATAGATCGACAGATAAATAGACAGATAAACAGAGAGACATGTAGATAGATAGATAGACAGATAGATAGATAGATAGATAGATAGACACACAGACAAACATGTAGAAAGATAGAGAGATAGATAGATAGATAGATAGATAGATAGATAGACAGATAAACAGACAGACATGCAGAAAGATAGAAAAATAGAAAGATAGATAGATAGATAGATAGATAGATAGATAGATAGATAAATAGATAGATATTTAGATAGATAGATAACCAGATAGAAAGACAGATAAACAGACAGACATTCAGATAGATAGATAGATAGATAGATAGATAGATAGATAGATAGACATAGAAATAGACAGACATGCAGATAGATACATAGAAATATTGATAGATCGATAGATTGATTGATAGATAGATAGATAGATAGATAGATAGATAGATAGATAGATAGATAGATAAATAGATAGATAAATAGATAGATAGATAAAAAGATAGACAGACATGCAGATAGATAGATATATAGATAAAAAGACACACATGCAGATAGGTAGATAGATAAATAGACAGACATGCAGATAGAAAGATAGATAGATAGATGGATGGATAGATAGATAGACAGATAAACAGACATACATGCATAAAGATAGATAGATAGATAGATAGATAGACAGATAAACAGATAGACATGCAGATAGATAGAAAGATAGAAAGACAGATAAACAGACAGACATGCAGATAGATAGATAGATCGATAGATAGATAGATAGATAGATAGATAGATAAACATACAGACATGTAGATAGATAGATAGATAGATTGAAAAACAGACATACATGCAGATAGATAGATAAACAGATAGAAAGACAGATAAAAAGACAGACATGTAGATAGATAGATAGATAGATAGATAGAAAGATAGATAGATACACATTTAGATAGAAAGATAAACAGACAGACATGCAGATAGATAGAAAGATAAACAGATAGATAGATAAACAGATGGACATGCAGAAAGATAGATAGATAGATAGATAAACAGATAGATCGAAAGATAGATAGATAAATAAACAGATAGATAGATAAACAGACAGACATGCAGAAAGATAGCTAGATTTATAGATAAACAGATAGATAAACAGATAAATAGATAGATAGATAGATAGATAGATAGATAGATAGATAGATAGATAAAAAGACGGACATGCAGAAAGATAGATAGATAGATAAACAGATAGATAGCCTTATAAACAGACAGACATTTAGATAGATAGAAAGATAGATAGATAAACAGAAAGACATGCAGAAAGATAGATAGATAAACAGATAGATAGATAAACAGACGGACATACAGAAAGATAGATAGATAGACAGATAGATAGACAGATAAACAGACAGACATGTAGATAGATAGATAGATAGATAGATAGATAGATAGATAAACAGAAAGACATGCAGAAAGATAGATAGATAAACAGATAGATAGATAAACAGACAGACATGCAGAAAGATAGATAGATAAACAGATAGATAGATAAACAGACGGACATGCAGAAAGATAGATAGATAGATAGATAGACAGATAGATAGACAGATAAACAGACAGACATGTAGATAGATAGATAGATAGATAGAAAGATAGATAGATACACATATAGATAGAAAGATAAACAGACAGACATGCACAAAGATAGATAGATAAACAGATAGATAGATAAACAGACGGACATGCAGAAAGATAGATAGATAGATCGACAGATAAATAGACAGATAAACAGAGAGACATGTAGATAGATAGATAGACAGATAGATAGATAGATAGATAGATAGACAAACAGACAAACATGTAGAAAGATAGAGAGATAGATAGATAGATAGATAGATAGATAAACAGACAGACATGCAGAAAGATAGAAAGATAGAAAGATAGATAGA
>JARGYO010000214.1:1841907-1844407 GCA_029206835.1 Rana muscosa | reverse complement strand
AAGATAGATAGATAAACAGATGGACATGCAGAAAGATAGATAGATAGATAAACAGATAGATAGACAGATAAACAGACAGACATGTACATAGATAGATAGATAAACAGATAGATAGATAGACAGATAAACAGACAGACATGTAGATAGATAGATACACAGATAGATAGAAAGATAAACAGACAGACATGCAGAAAGCTAGATAGATAGATAAACTGATAGATAGATAAACAGACAGACATGTAGATAGATAGATAGATAAACAAATAGATAGATTGAAAAGCAGACAGACATGCAGATAGATAGATAAACAGATAGAAAGACAGATAAAAAGACAGACATGCAAATAGATAGATAGACAAACAGATAGATAGACAGATAAAAAGACAAACATGCAGATAGATAGATAGATAAACAGACAGACTTGCAGAAATATAGATAGATTTCTGGATAAACAGATAGATAGATAAACAGATAAATAGATAGATAGATAGATAGAAAAATAGATAGATAGATAGATAGATAGATAGATAGATAAATAAATAGATACACAGATAGAAAGACAGATAAACAGACAGACATGCAGATAGATAAATCGATAGATAAATAGATAGATAGATAGATAGATTCATAGATAAACAGATAGACAGATAGATAGATAGATAGATGGATAGATACATAGATAGATAAACAGACAGACATGCAGAAAGATAGATAGATAGATAGATAGATAGACAGATAAATAGACAGACATGCAGATAGATAGATAGATAGATAAACAGACAGACATGTAGAAAGATAGATAGATTTATGGATAAACAGATAGATAGATAAACAGATAGATAGATAAATAGATAAACAGACAGACATGCAGAAAGATAGCTAGATTTATAGATAAACAGATAAAAAGATAGATAGATAGATAGATAAACAGATGGACATGCAGAAAGATAGATAGATAGATAAACAGATAGATAGACAGATAAACAGACAGACATGTACATAGATAGATAGATAGATAAACAGATAGATAGATAGACAGATAAACAGACAGACATGTAGATAGATAGATACACAGATAGATAGAAAGATAAACAGACAGACATGCAGAAAGCTAGATAGATAGATAAACTGATAGATAGATAAACAGACAGACATGTAGATAGATAGATAGATAAACAAATAGATAGATTGAAAAACAGACAGACATGCAGATAGATAGATAAACAGATAGAAATACAGATAAAAAGACAGACATGCAAATAGATAGATAGACAAACAGATAGATAGACGGATAAAAAGACAAACATGCAGATAGATAGAAAGATAGATAGATAAGCAGATAGATAGACAGATAAACAGACAGACATGTAGATAGATAGATAGATAGATAGATAGATAGATGGATGGATAGATAGATAGATAGACAGATAAACAGACAGACATGCATAAAGATAGATAGATAGATAGATAAACAGATAGAAATGCAGATAGATAGAAAGACAGATAAACAGACAGACATGCAGATAGATAGATAGATCGATAGATAGATAGATAAACATACAGACATGTAGATAGATAGATAGATAGATAGATAAACAAATAGATAGATTGAAAAACAGACATACATGCAGATAGATAGATAAACAGATAGAAAGACAGATAAAAAGACAGATATGCAGATAGATAGAAAGATAGATAGATAGATAGATAGATACACAAACAGATAGATAGATGGATAAACAGACAGACATGTAGATAGATAGATAGATAGATAGATAGATAGATAGATAGACAGATAAACAGACAGACATGTAGATAGATAGATAAACAGATAGATAGATAAACAGACGGACATACAGAAAGAAAGATAGATAGACAGATAGATAGACAGATAAACAGACAGACATGTAGATAGATAGATAGATAGATAGATAAACAGAAAGACATGCAGAAAGATAGATAGATAAACAGATAGATAGATAAACAGACGGACATACAGAAAGATAGATAGATAGATAGACAGATAGATAGACAGATAAACAGACAGACATGTAGATAGATAGATAGATAGATAGATAGAAAGATAGATAGACAGATAAACAGACAGACATGTAGATAGATAGATACACAGATAGATAGAAAGATAAACAGACAGACATGCAGAAAGCTAGATAGATAGATAAACTGATAGATAGATAAACAGACAGACATGTAGATAGATAGATAGATAAACAAATAGATAGATTGAAAAACAGACAGACATGCAGATAGATAGATAAACAGATAGAAAGACAGATAAAAAGACAGACATGCAAATAGATAGATAGACAAACAGATAGATAGACGGATAAAAAGACAAACATGCAGATAGATAGAAAGATAGATAGATAGATAAGCAGATAGATAGATAGATAAACAGGCAGACATGTAGATAGATAGATAGATAGATAGATAGATAGATAGATAGATAGATAGAAAGATAGATAGATAGATACACAGA
>JARGYO010000214.1:1831907-1836907 GCA_029206835.1 Rana muscosa | reverse complement strand
CAGACATGCAGAAAGCTAGATAGATAGATAAACTGATAGATAGATAAACAGACAGACATGTAGATAGATAGATAGATAAACAAATAGATAGATTGAAAAGCAGACAGACATGCAGATAGATAGATAAACAGATAGAAAGACAGATAAAAAGACAGACATGCAAATAGATAGATAGACAAACAGATAGATAGACAGATAAAAAGACAAACATGCAGATAGATAGATAGATAAACAGACAGACTTGCAGAAATATAGATAGATTTATGGATAAACAGATAGATAGATAAACAGATAAATAGATAGATAGATAGATAGAAAAATAGATAGATAGATAGATAGATAGATAGATAAATAAATAGATACACAGATAGAAAGACAGATAAACAGACAGACATGCAGATAGATAAATCGATAGATAAATAGATAGATAGATAGATAGATTCATAGATAAACAGATAGACAGATAGATAGATAGATAGATGGATAGATACATAGATAGATAAACAGACAGACATGCAGAAAGATAGATAGATAGATAGATAGATAGACAGATAAATAGACAGACATGCAGATAGATAGATAGATAGATAAACAGACAGACATGTAGAAAGATAGATAGATTTATGGATAAACAGATAGATAGATAAACAGATAGATAGATAAATAGATAAACAGACAGACATGCAGAAAGATAGCTAGATTTATAGATAAACAGATAAAAAGATAGATAGATAGATAGATAAACAGATGGACATGCAGAAAGATAGATAGATAGATAAACAGATAGATAGACAGATAAACAGACAGACATGTACATAGATAGATAGATAGATAAACAGATAGATAGATAGACAGATAAACAGACAGACATGTAGATAGATAGATACACAGATAGATAGAAAGATAAACAGACAGACATGCAGAAAGCTAGATAGATAGATAAACTGATAGATAGATAAACAGACAGACATGTAGATAGATAGATAGATAAACAAATAGATAGATTGAAAAACAGACAGACATGCAGATAGATAGATAAACAGATAGAAATACAGATAAAAAGACAGACATGCAAATAGATAGATAGACAAACAGATAGATAGACGGATAAAAAGACAAACATGCAGATAGATAGAAAGATAGATAGATAAGCAGATAGATAGACAGATAAACAGACAGACATGTAGATAGATAGATAGATAGATAGATAGATAGATGGATGGATAGATAGATAGATAGACAGATAAACAGACAGACATGCATAAAGATAGATAGATAGATAGATAAACAGATAGAAATGCAGATAGATAGAAAGACAGATAAACAGACAGACATGCAGATAGATAGATAGATCGATAGATAGATAGATAAACATACAGACATGTAGATAGATAGATAGATAGATAGATAAACAAATAGATAGATTGAAAAACAGACATACATGCAGATAGATAGATAAACAGATAGAAAGACAGATAAAAAGACAGATATGCAGATAGATAGAAAGATAGATAGATAGATAGATAGATACACAAACAGATAGATAGATGGATAAACAGACAGACATGTAGATAGATAGATAGATAGATAGATAGATAGATAGACAGATAAACAGACAGACATGTAGATAGATAGATAAACAGATAGATAGATAAACAGACGGACATACAGAAAGAAAGATAGATAGACAGATAGATAGACAGATAAACAGACAGACATGTAGATAGATAGATAGATAGATAGATAAACAGAAAGACATGCAGAAAGATAGATAGATAAACAGATAGATAGATAAACAGACGGACATACAGAAAGATAGATAGATAGATAGACAGATAGATAGACAGATAAACAGACAGACATGTAGATAGATAGATAGATAGATAGATAGAAAGATAGATAGACAGATAAACAGACAGACATGTAGATAGATAGATACACAGATAGATAGAAAGATAAACAGACAGACATGCAGAAAGCTAGATAGATAGATAAACTGATAGATAGATAAACAGACAGACATGTAGATAGATAGATAGATAAACAAATAGATAGATTGAAAAACAGACAGACATGCAGATAGATAGATAAACAGATAGAAAGACAGATAAAAAGACAGACATGCAAATAGATAGATAGACAAACAGATAGATAGACGGATAAAAAGACAAACATGCAGATAGATAGAAAGATAGATAGATAGATAAGCAGATAGATAGATAGATAAACAGGCAGACATGTAGATAGATAGATAGATAGATAGATAGATAGATAGATAGAAAGATAGATAGATAGATACACAGATACAAAGACAGATAAACAGACAGACATGCAGATAGATAAATCGATAGATAAATAGATAGATAGATAGATACATAGATAAACAGATAGATAGACAGACAAACAGACAGACATGTAGATAGATAGATAGATACAGATAGATAGACAGATAAACAGACAGACATGTAAATAGATAGATAGATACACAGATAGATAGAAAGATAAACAGATAAATAGATAAACAAACGGACATGCAGAAAGATAGATAGATAGATAGATAGATAAACAGATAGATCGAAAGATAGATAGATAAATAAACAGATAGATAGATAAACAGACAGACATGCAGAAATCTAGATAGATAGATAAACTGATAGATAGATAAACAGATGGGCATGCAGAAAGATAGGTAGATAGATAGATAGATAGATAGATAGACAGATAAACAGACAGACATGCAGATAGATAGATTGATAGATAGATAGATAAGCAGATAGATAGATAGATAAACAGACAGACATGTAGATAGATAGAAAGATAGATAGATAGATAGATAAGCAGATAGATAGATAGATAAACAGACAGACATGTAGATAGATAGATAGATAGATAGATACACAGATAGAAAGACAGACATGCAGATAGATAAATCGATAGATAAATAGATAGATAGATACATAGATAAACAGATAGACAGACAGACACACAGACAGACATGTAGATAGATAGATAGATACAGATAGATAGACAGATAAACAGACAGACATGTAAATATATAGATAGATAGATACACAGATAGATAGAAAGATAAACAGATAGATAGATAAACAGATGGACATGCAGAAAGATAGATAGATAGATAGATAGATAGATAGATAGATAGATAGATAGATAAACAGATAGATCGAAAGGTAGATAGATAAATAAACTGATAGATAGATAAACAGACAGACATGCAGAAAGATAGCTAGATTTATAGATAAACAGATAGATAAACAGATAAATAGATAGATAGATAGATAGATAGATAGATAGATAGATAGATAAAAAGACGGACATGCAGAAAGATAGATAGATAGATAAACAGATAGATAGCCTTATAAACAGACAGACATGTAGATAGATAGAAAGATAGATAGATAAACAGAAAGACATGCAGAAAGATAGATAGATAGATAAACAGATAGATAGATAAACAGACGGACATACAGAAAGAAAGATAGATAGACAGATAGATAGACAGATAAACAGACAGACATGTAGATAGATAGATAGATAGATAGATAGATAAACAGAAAGACATGCAGAAAGATAGATAGATAAACAGATAGATAGATAAACAGACAGACATACAGAAAGATAGATAGATAGATAGACAGATAGATAGACAGATAAACAGACAGACATGTAGATAGATAGATAGATAGATAGATAGAAAGATAGATAGATACACATTTAGATAGAAAGATAAACAGACAGACATGCAGATAGATAGAAAGATAAACAGATAGATAGATAAACAGTTGGACATGCAGAAAGATAGATAGATAGATAGATAAACAGATAGATCGAAAGATAGATAGATAAATAAACAGATAGATAGATACACAGACAGACATGCAGAAAGATAGCTAGATTTATAGATAAACAGATAGATAAACAGATAAATAGATAGATAGATAGATAGATAGATAAAAAGACGGACATGCAGAAAGATAGATAGATAGATAAACAGATAGATAGCCTTATAAACAGACAGACATTTAGATAGATAGAAAGATAGATAGATAAACAGAAAGACATGCAGAAAGATAGATAGATAAACAGATAGATAGATAAACAGACGGACATACAGAAAGATAGATAGATAGACAGATAGATAGACAGATAAACAGACAGACATGTAGATAGATAGATAGATAGATAGATAGATAAACAGAAAGACATGCAGAAAGATAGATAGATAAACAGATAGATAGATAAACAGACAGACATGCAGAAAGATAGATAGATAAACAGATAGATAGATAAACAGACGGACATGCAGAAAGATAGATAGATAGATAGATAGACAGATAGATAGACAGATAAACAGACAGACATGTAGATAGATAGATAGAAAGATAGATAGATACACATATAGATAGAAAGATAAACAGACAGACATGCACAAAGATAGATAGACAAACAGATAGATAGATAAACAGACGGACATGCAGAAAGATAGATAGATAGATCGACAGATAAATAGACAGATAAACAGAGATACATGTAGATAGATAGATAGACAGATAGATAGATAGATAGATAGATAGATAGACAAACAGACAAACATGTAGAAAGATAGAGAGATAGATAGATAGATAGATAGATAGATAGATAGATAGACAGATAAACAGACAGACATGCAGAAAGATAGAAAGATAGAAAGATAGATAGATAGATAGATAGATAGATAGATAGATAGATAAATAGATAGATATTTAGATAGATAGATAACCAGATAGAAAGACAGATAAACAGACAGACATTCAGATAGATAGATAGATAGATAGATAGATAGATAGATAGATAGACATAGAAATAGACAGACATGCAGATAGATACATAGATATATTGATAGATCGATAGATTGATAGATAGATAGATAGATAGATAGATAGATAGATAGATAAATAGATAGATAAATAGATAGATAGATAAAAAGATAGACAGACATG
>JARGYO010000214.1:1821907-1824407 GCA_029206835.1 Rana muscosa | reverse complement strand
TAGATAGATAGATAGATAGATAGATAGATAGATAGATAGATAAATAAATAGATACACAGATAGAAAGACAGATAAACAGACAGACATGCAGATAGATAAATCGATAGATAAATAGATAGATAGATAGATAGATTCATAGATAAACAGATAGACAGATAGATAGATAGATAGATGGATAGATACATAGATAGATAAACAGACAGACATGCAGAAAGATAGATAGATAGATAGATAGATAGACAGATAAATAGACAGACATGCAGATAGATAGATAGATAGATAAACAGACAGACATGTAGAAAGATAGATAGATTTATGGATAAACAGATAGATAGATAAACAGATAGATAGATAAATAGATAAACAGACAGACATGCAGAAAGATAGCTAGATTTATAGATAAACAGATAAAAAGATAGATAGATAGATAGATAAACAGATGGACATGCAGAAAGATAGATAGATAGATAAACAGATAGATAGACAGATAAACAGACAGACATGTACATAGATAGATAGATAGATAAACAGATAGATAGATAGACAGATAAACAGACAGACATGTAGATAGATAGATACACAGATAGATAGAAAGATAAACAGACAGACATGCAGAAAGCTAGATAGATAGATAAACTGATAGATAGATAAACAGACAGACATGTAGATAGATAGATAGATAAACAAATAGATAGATTGAAAAACAGACAGACATGCAGATAGATAGATAAACAGATAGAAATACAGATAAAAAGACAGACATGCAAATAGATAGATAGACAAACAGATAGATAGACGGATAAAAAGACAAACATGCAGATAGATAGAAAGATAGATAGATAAGCAGATAGATAGACAGATAAACAGACAGACATGTAGATAGATAGATAGATAGATAGATAGATAGATGGATGGATAGATAGATAGATAGACAGATAAACAGACAGACATGCATAAAGATAGATAGATAGATAGATAAACAGATAGAAATGCAGATAGATAGAAAGACAGATAAACAGACAGACATGCAGATAGATAGATAGATCGATAGATAGATAGATAAACATACAGACATGTAGATAGATAGATAGATAGATAGATAAACAAATAGATAGATTGAAAAACAGACATACATGCAGATAGATAGATAAACAGATAGAAAGACAGATAAAAAGACAGATATGCAGATAGATAGAAAGATAGATAGATAGATAGATAGATACACAAACAGATAGATAGATGGATAAACAGACAGACATGTAGATAGATAGATAGATAGATAGATAGATAGATAGACAGATAAACAGACAGACATGTAGATAGATAGATAAACAGATAGATAGATAAACAGACGGACATACAGAAAGAAAGATAGATAGACAGATAGATAGACAGATAAACAGACAGACATGTAGATAGATAGATAGATAGATAGATAAACAGAAAGACATGCAGAAAGATAGATAGATAAACAGATAGATAGATAAACAGACAGACATACAGAAAGATAGATAGATAGATAGACAGATAGATAGACAGATAAACAGACAGACATGTAGATAGATAGATAGATAGATAGATAGAAAGATAGATAGACAGATAAACAGACAGACATGTAGATAGATAGATACACAGATAGATAGAAAGATAAACAGACAGACATGCAGAAAGCTAGATAGATAGATAAACTGATAGATAGATAAACAGACAGACATGTAGATAGATAGATAGATAAACAAATAGATAGATTGAAAAACAGACAGACATGCAGATAGATAGATAAACAGATAGAAAGACAGATAAAAAGACAGACATGCAAATAGATAGATAGACAAACAGATAGATAGACGGATAAAAAGACAAACATGCAGATAGATAGAAAGATAGATAGATAGATAAGCAGATAGATAGATAGATAAACAGGCAGACATGTAGATAGATAGATAGATAGATAGATAGATAGATAGATAGAAAGATAGATAGATAGATACACAGATACAAAGACAGATAAACAGACAGACATGCAGATAGATAAATCGATAGATAAATAGATAGATAGATAGATACATAGATAAACAGATAGATAGACAGACAAACAGACAGACATGTAGATAGATAGATAGATACAGATAGATAGACAGATAAACAGACAGACATGTAAATAGATAGATAGATACACAGATAGATAGAAAGATAAACAGATAAATAGATAAACAAACGGACATGCAGAAAGATAGATAGATAGATAGATAGATAAACAGATAGATCGAAAGATAGATAGATAAATAAACAGATAGATAGATAAACAGACAGACATGCAGAAATCTAGATAGATAGATAAACTGATAGATAGATAAACAGATGGGCATGCAGAAAGATAGGTAGATAGATAGATAGATAGATAGATAGACAGATAAACAGACAGACATGCAGATAGATAGATTGATAGATAGATAGATAGATAAGCAGATAGATAGATAGATAAACAGACAGACATGTA
>JARGYO010000214.1:1794407-1796907 GCA_029206835.1 Rana muscosa | reverse complement strand
TAGATAGATAGATAGATAGATAAACAGATGGACATGCAGAAAGATAGATAGATAAACAGATAGATAGGCAGATAAACAGACAGACATGTACATAGATAGATAGATAAACAGATAGATAGATAGACAGATAAACAGACAGACATGTAGATAGATAGATACACAGATAGATAGAAAGATAAACAGACAGACATGCAGAAAGCTAGATAGATAGATAAACTGATAGATAGATAAACAGACAGACATGTAGATAGATAGATAGATAGATAAACAAATAGATAGATTGAAAAACAGACAGACATGCAGATAGATAGATAAACAGATAGAAAGACAGATAAAAAGACAGACATGCAAATAGATAGATAGACAAACAGATAGATAGACGGATAAAAAGACAAACATGCAGATAGATAGAAAGATAGATAGATAGATAAGCAGATAGATAGATAGATAAACAGGCAGACATGTAGATAGATAGATAGATAGATAGATAGATAGATAGATAGATAGAAAGATAGATATATAGATACACAGATACAAAGACAGATAAACAGACAGACATGCAGATAGATAAATCGATAGATAAATAGATAGATAGATAGATACATAGATAAACAGATAGATAGACAGACAAACAGACAGACATGTAGATAGATAGATAGATACAGATAGATAGACAGATAAACAGACAGACATGTAAATAGATAGATAGATACACAGATAGATAGAAAGATAAACAGATAAATAGATAAACAGACTGACATGCAGAAAGATAGATAGATAGATAGATAGATAGATAAACAGATAGATCGAAAGATAGATAGATAAATAAACAGATAGATAGATAAACAGACAGACATGCAGAAATCTAGATAGATAGATAAACTGATAGATAGATAAACAGATGGGCATGCAGAAAGATAGGTAGATAGATAGATAGATAGATAGACAGATAAACAGACAGACATGCAGATAGATAGATTGATAGATAGATAGATAAACATACAGACATGTAGATAGATAGATAGATAAACAAATAGATAGATTGAAAAACAGACAGACATGCAGATATAGATAAACAGATAGAAAGACAGATAAAAAGACAGACATGCAAATAGATAGACAAACAGATAGATAGACGGATAAACAGACAAACATGCAGATAGATAGAAAGATAGATAGATTGATAGATAAGCAGATAGATAGATAGATAAACAGACAGACATGTAGATAGATAGATAGATAGATAGATACACAGATAGAAAGACAGACATGCAGATAGATAAATCGATAGATAAATAGATAGATAGATACATAGATAAACAGATAGACAGACAGACACACAGACAGACATGTAGATAGATAGATAGATACAGATAGATAGACAGATAAACAGACAGACATGTAAATATATAGATAGATAGATACACAGATAGATAGAAAGATAAACAGATAGATAGATAAACAGATGGACATGCAGAAAGATAGATAGATAGATAGATAGATAGATAGATAAACAGATAGATCGAAAGGTAGATAGATAAATAAACTGATAGATAGATAAACAGACAGACATGCAGAAAGATAGCTAGATTTATAGATAAACAGATAGATAAACAGATAAATAGATAGATAGATAGATAGATAGATAGATAGATAAAAAGACGGACATGCAGAAAGATAGATAGATAGATAAACAGATAGATAGCCTTATAAACAGACAGACATGTAGATAGATAGAAAGATAGATAGATAAACAGAAAGACATGCAGAAAGATAGATAGATAGATAAACAGATAGATAGATAAACAGACGGACATACAGAAAGATAGATAGATAGATAGACAGATAGATAGACAGATAAACAGACAGACATGTAGATAGATAGATAGATAGATAGATAGAAAGATAGATAGATAGATACACATTTAGATAGAAAGATAAACAGACAGACATGCAGATAGATAGAAAGATAAACAGATAGATAGATAAACAGATGGACATGCAGAAAGATAGATAGATAGATAGATAAACAGATAGATCGAAAGATAGATAGATAAATAAACAGATAGATAGATAAACAGACAGACATGCAGAAAGATAGCTAGATTTATAGATAAACAGATAGATAAACAGATAAATAGATAGATAGATAGATAGATAGATAAAAAGACGGACATGCAGAAAGATAGATAGATAGATAAACAGATAGATAGCCTTATAAACAGACAGACATTTAGATAGATAGAAAGATAGATAGATAAACAGAAAGACATGCAGAAAGATAGATAGATAAACAGATAGATAGATAAACAGACGTACATACAGAAAGATAGATAGATAGACAGATAGATAGACAGATAAACAGACAGACATGTAGATAGATAGATGGATAGATAGATAGATAAACAGAAAGACATGCAGAAAGATAGATAGATAAACAGATAGATAGATAAACAGACAGACATGCAGAAAGATAGATAGATAAACAGATAGATAGATA
>JARGYO010000214.1:1784407-1786907 GCA_029206835.1 Rana muscosa | reverse complement strand
AGATACATAGATAAACAGATAGATAGACAGACAAACAGACAGACATGTAGATAGATAGATAGATACAGATAGATAGACAGATAAACAGACAGACATGTAAATAGATAGATAGATACACAGATAGATAGAAAGATAAACAGATAAATAGATAAACAGACTGACATGCAGAAAGATAGATAGATAGATAGATAGATAGATAAACAGATAGATCGAAAGATAGATAGATAAATAAACAGATAGATAGATAAACAGACAGACATGCAGAAATCTAGATAGATAGATAAACTGATAGATAGATAAACAGATGGGCATGCAGAAAGATAGGTAGATAGATAGATAGATAGATAGATAGACAGATAAACAGACAGACATGCAGATAGATAGATTGATAGATAGATAGATAAACATACAGACATGTAGATAGATAGATAGATAAACAAATAGATAGATTGAAAAACAGACAGACATGCAGATATAGATAAACAGATAGAAAGACAGATAAAAAGACAGACATGCAAATAGATAGACAAACAGATAGATAGACGGATAAACAGACAAACATGCAGATAGATAGAAAGATAGATAGATTGATAGATAAGCAGATAGATAGATAGATAAACAGACAGACATGTAGATAGATAGATAGATAGATAGATACACAGATAGAAAGACAGACATGCAGATAGATAAATCGATAGATAAATAGATAGATAGATACATAGATAAACAGATAGACAGACAGACACACAGACAGACATGTAGATAGATAGATAGATACAGATAGATAGACAGATAAACAGACAGACATGTAAATATATAGATAGATAGATACACAGATAGATAGAAAGATAAACAGATAGATAGATAAACAGATGGACATGCAGAAAGATAGATAGATAGATAGATAGATAGATAGATAGATAAACAGATAGATCGAAAGGTAGATAGATAAATAAACTGATAGATAGATAAACAGACAGACATGCAGAAAGATAGCTAGATTTATAGATAAACAGATAGATAAACAGATAAATAGATAGATAGATAGATAGATAGATAGATAAAAAGACGGACATGCAGAAAGATAGATAGATAGATAAACAGATAGATAGCCTTATAAACAGACAGACATGTAGATAGATAGAAAGATAGATAGATAAACAGAAAGACATGCAGAAAGATAGATAGATAGATAAACAGATAGATAGATAAACAGACGGACATACAGAAAGATAGATAGATAGATAGACAGATAGATAGACAGATAAACAGACAGACATGTAGATAGATAGATAGATAGATAGATAGAAAGATAGATAGATAGATACACATTTAGATAGAAAGATAAACAGACAGACATGCAGATAGATAGAAAGATAAACAGATAGATAGATAAACAGATGGACATGCAGAAAGATAGATAGATAGATAGATAAACAGATAGATCGAAAGATAGATAGATAAATAAACAGATAGATAGATAAACAGACAGACATGCAGAAAGATAGCTAGATTTATAGATAAACAGATAGATAAACAGATAAATAGATAGATAGATAGATAGATAGATAGATAAAAAGACGGACATGCAGAAAGATAGATAGATAGATAAACAGATAGATAGCCTTATAAACAGACAGACATTTAGATAGATAGAAAGATAGATAGATAAACAGAAAGACATGCAGAAAGATAGATAGATAAACAGATAGATAGATAAACAGACGGACATACAGAAAGATAGATAGATAGACAGATAGATAGACAGATAAACAGACAGACATGTAGATAGATAGATGGATAGATAGATAGATAGATAAACAGAAAGACATGCAGAAAGATAGATAGATAAACAGATAGATAGATAAACAGACAGACATGCAGAAAGATAGATAGATAAACAGATAGATAGATAAACAGACGGACATGCAGAAAGATAGATAGATAGATAGATAGACAGATAGATAGACAGATAAACAGACAGGCATGTAGATAGATAGATAGATAGATAGAAAGATAGATAGATACACATATAGATAGAAAGATAAACAGACAGACATGCACAAAGATAGATAGATAAACAGATAGATAGATAAACAGACGGACATGCAGAAAGATAGATAGATAGATCGACAGATAGATAGACAGATAAACAGAGAGACATGTAGATAGATAGATAGACAGATAGATAGATAGATAGATAGATAGACAAACAGACAACATGTAGAAAGATAGAGAGATAGATAGATAGATAGATAGACAGATAAACAGACAGACATGCAGAAAGATAGAAAGATAGAAAGATAGATAGATAGATAGATAGATAGATAGATAGATAGATAGATAGATAAATAGATAGATATTTAGATAGATAGATAACCAGATAGAAAGACAGATACACAGACAGACATTCAGATAGATAGATAGATAGATAGATAGATAGATAGATAGATAGATAGATAAATAGATAGATAAATAGATAGATAGATAAAAAGATAGA
>JARGYO010000214.1:1766907-1776907 GCA_029206835.1 Rana muscosa | reverse complement strand
GATAGATAGATAGACAGATAAACAGACAGACATGCAGAAAGATAGAAGGATAGATAGAAAGATAGATAGATAGACAGATAGAAAGACAGATAAACAGACAGACATGCAGATAGATAGATTGATAGACAGATAGATAAACATACAGTCATATAGATAGATAGATGGATAAACAAATAGATAGATTGAAAAACAGACAGACATGTAGATAGATAGATAGATAAACAGATAGACAGACCGATAAAAAGACAGACATGCAAATAGATAGATAGATAGACAAACAGATAGATAGACGGATAAACAGACAAACCTGCAGATAGATAGAAAGATAGATAGATAGATAGATAGATAGATAGATAGATAGACAGATAGATAGATAAGCATATAGATAGATAGATAGATAGATAGATAGATAGATAAACAGACAAACATGTAGATAGATAGATAGATAAACATATAGATAGACAGATAAATAGACAGACATGCAGATAGATAAATAGATAAACAGACAGACATGCAGAAAGATAGCTAGATTTATAGATAAACAGATAAAAAGATAGATAGATAGATAAACAGATGGACATGCAGAAAGATAGATAGATAAACAGATAGATAGACAGATAAACAGACAGACATGTAGATAGATAGATAAACAGATAGACAGATAGATAGACAGATAAACAGACAGACATGTAAATAGATAGATAGATAGATAGATAGATACACAGATAGATAGAAAGATAAACAGACAGACATGCAGAAAGCTAGATAGATAGATAAACAGACAGGCATGCAGAAAGATAGATAGATAGATAGACAGATAAACAGACAGACATGCAGAAAGATAGGATAGATAGAAAGATAGATAGATAGACAGATAGAAAGACAGATAAACAGACAGACATGCAGATAGATAGATTGATAGACAGATAGATAAACATACAGTCATGTAGATAGATAGATGGATAAACAAATAGATAGATTGAAAAACAGACAGACATGCAGATAGATAGATAGATAAACAGATAGACAGACAGATAAAAAGACAGACATGCAAATAGATAGATAGATAGACAAACAGATAGATAGACGGATAAACAGACAAGATAGATAGATAGATAGATAGATAGATAGATAGATAGATAAACAGACAGACATGTAGATAGATAGATAGATAAACATATAGATAGACAGATAAATAGACAGACATGCAGATAGATAGATAGATAAACAGACAGACATGCAGATAGATAGATAGATAAACATACAGACATGTAGATAGATAGATAGATAGATAGATAGATAAACAAATAGATAGATTGAAAAACAGACAGACATGCAGATAGATAGAAAGATAGATAGATAGATACACAAACAGATAGATAGATGGATAAACAGACAGACATGCAGATAGATAGATAGATAGATAGATAGATAAGCAGATAGAAAATTAGATAAACAGATAGATAGATAGATAAACAGACAGACATGTAGATATATAGATAGATAAAAATATAGATAGACAGATAAATAGACAGACATGCAGATAGATAGATAGATAGATAGATAAACAGACAGACATGTAGATAGATTTATGGATAAACAGATAGATAGATAAACAGACAGACATGCAGAAAGATAGCTAGATTTATAGATAAACAGATAAAAAGATAAATAGATAGATAGATAAACAGATGGACATGCAGAAAGATAGATAGATAAACAGATAGATAGACAGATAAACAGACAGACAAGTAGATAGATAGATAAACAGATAGATAGATAGACAGATAAACAGCCAGACATGTAGATAGATAGAAAGATAGATAGATAAACAGAAAGACATGCAGAAAGATAGATAGATAGATAAACAGATAGGCATGCAGAAAGATAGATAGATAGATAGATAGATAGATAGATAGATAGACAGATAAACAGACAGACATGCAGAAAGATAGAAGGATAGATAGAAAGATAGATAGATAGACAGATAGAAAGACAGATAAACAGACAGACATGCAGATAGATAGATTGATAGACAGATAGATAAACATACAGTCATATAGATAGATGGATAAACAAATAGATAGATTGAAAAACAGACAGACATGCAGATAGATAGATAGATAAACAGATAGACAGACAGATAAAAAGACAGACATGCAAATAGATAGATAGATAGACAAACAGATAGATAGACGGATAAACAGACAAACCTGCAGATAGATAGAAAGATAGATAGATAGATAGATAGATAAGCAGATAGATAGATAGATAGATAGATAAACAGACAGACATGTAGATAGATAGATAGATAAACATATAGATAGACAGATAAATAGACAGACATGCAGATAGATAGATAGATAAACAGACAGACATGCAGATAGATAGATAGATAAACATACAGACATGTAGATAGATAGATAGATAGATAGATAGATAGATAAACAAATAGATAGATTGAAAAACAGACAGACATGCAGATAGATAGATAAACAGATAAAAAGACAGATATGCAGATAGATAGAAAGATAGATAGATAGATACACAAACAGATAGATAGATGGATAAATAGACAGACATGCAGATAGATAGATAGATAGATAGATAGATAGATAAGCAGATAGAAAATTAGATAAACAGATAGATAGATAGATAAACAGACAGACATGTAGATATATAGATAGATAAAAATATAGATAGACAGATAAATAGACAGACATGCAGATAGATAGATAGATAGATAGATAAACAGACAGACATGTAGATAGATTTATGGATAAACAGATAGATAGATAAATAGATAAACAGACAGACATGCAGAAAGATAGCTAGATTTATAGATAAACAGATAAAAAGATAAATAGATAGATAGATAAACAGATGGACATGCAGAAAGATAGATAGATAAACAGATAGATAGACAGATAAACAGACAGACATGTAGATAGATAGATAGATAAACAGATAGATAGATAGACAGATAAACAGCCAGACATGTAGATAGATAGATACACAGATAGATAGAGAGGTAAACAGACAGACATGCAGAAAGCTAGATAGATAGATAAACTGATAGATAGATAAACAGATGGGTATGCAGAAAGATAGGTAGATAGATAGACAGATAAACAGACAGAAATGCAGATAGATAGATTGATAGACAGATAGATAAACATACAGACATGTAGATAGATAGATAAACAAATAGATAGATTGAAAAAACAGACAGACATGCAGATAGATAGATAAACAGATAGAAAGACAGATAAAAAGACAGACATGCAAATAGATAGATAGATAGATAGACAAACAGATAGATAGACAGATAAACAGAGAGACATGTAGATAGATAGATAGACAAACAGACAGACATGTAGAAAGATAGATAGATAGAGAGATAGATAGACAGATAAACAGACAGACATGCAGAAAGATAGAAAGATAGATAGATAGATAGATAGATAGATAGATAGATAGATATTTAGATAGATAGATACACAGATAGAAAGACAGATACACAGACAGACATTCAGATAGATAGATAGATAGATAGATAGATAGATAGATAGACATAGAAATAGACAGACATGCAGATAGATACATAGATAGATTGATAGATCGATAGATTGATAGATAGATAGATAGATAGATAGATAGATAGATAGATAAATAGATAGATATATAAAAAGATAGACAGATAAATAGACAGACATGCAGATAGATAGATAGATAGATAGATGTATAGATAGATAGATAGATAGATAAAAAGACACACATGCAGATAGATAGATAGATAAATAGACAGACATGCAGATATATAGATAGATAGATAGATAGATAGACAGATAAACAGACAGACATGTAGATAGATAGATAGATAGATAGATGGATGGATGGATAGATAGATAGACAGATAAACAGACAGACATGCATAAAGATAGATAGATAGATAGATAGATAGATAGATAGACAGATAAACAGATAGACATGCAGATAGATAGAAAGACAGATAAACAGACAGACATGCAGATAGATAGATAGATAGATAGATAAACATACAGACATGTAGATAGATAGATAGATAGATAGATAAACAAATAGATAGATTGAAAAACAGACATACATGCAGATAGATAGATAAACAGATAGAAAGACAGATAAAAAGACAGATATGCAGATAGATAGATAGATACACAAACAGATAGATAGATGGATAAACAGACAGACATGCAGATAGATAGATAGATAGATAGATGGATAGATAGATAGATTGATATATAGATAGATAGATAAGCAGATAGAAAAATAGACATGTAGATATATAGATAGATAAACATATAGATAGACAGATAAATAGACAGACATGCAGATAGATAGATAGATAGATAGATAAACAGAAAGACATGTAGATAGATTTATGGATAAACAGATAGATAGATAAACAGATAGATAGATAAATAGATAAACAGACAGACATGCAGAAAGATAGCTAGATTTATAGATAAACAGATAAAAAGATAGATAGATAGATAAACAGATGGACATGCAGAAAGATAGATAGATAAACAGATAGATAGACAGATAAACAGACAGACATGTAGATAGATAGATAAACAGATAGATAGATAGACAGATAAACAGACAGACATGTAAATAGATAGATAGATAGATAGATAGATAGATACACAGACAGATAGAAAGATAAACAGACAGACATGCAGAAAGCTAGATAGATAGATAAACAGACAGGCATGCAGAAAGATAGATAGATAGATAGATAGACAGATAAACAGACAGACATGCAGAAAGATAGGATAGATAGAAAGATAGATAGATAGACAGATAGAAAGACAGATAAACAGACAGACATGCAGATAGATAGATTGATAGACAGATAGATAAACATACAGTCATGTAGATAGATAGATGGATAAACAAATAGATAGATTGAAAAACAGACAGACATGCAGATAGATAGATAGATAAACAGATAGACAGATAAAAAGACAGACATGCAAATAGATAGATAGATAAACAAATAGATAGATTGAAAAACAGACAGACATGCAGATAGATAGATAAACAGATAGAAAGACAGATAAAAAGACAGACATGCAAATTGATAGATAGACAAACAGATAGATAGACAGATAAAAAGACAAACATGCAGATAGATAGAAAGATAGATAGATAAGCAGATAGACAGATAGATAAACAGACAGACATGTAGATAGATAGATAGATAGATAGATAGATAGATAGAAAGATAGATAGATAGATAGATACACAGATAGAAAGACAGATAAACAGACAGACGTGCAGATAGATAAATCGATAGATAAATAGATAGATAGATAGATAGATAGATAGATACATAGATAAACAGATAGATAGACAGACAAACAGACAGACAGATAGATAGATAGATAGATAGATGGATAGATAGATAGATAGATAAACAGACAGACATGCAGAAAGATAGATAGATAGATAGATAGATAGATAGATAGATAAATAGACAGACATGCAGATAGATAGATAGATAGATAAACAGACAGACATGTAGAAAGATAGATAGATTTATGGATAAACAGATAGATAGATAAACAGATAGATAGATAAATAGATAAACAGACAGACATGCAGAAAGATAGCTAGATTTATAGATAAACAGATAAAAAGATAGATAGATAGATAGATAGATAGATAGATAGATAGATACACAAACAGATAGATAGATGGATAAACAGACAGACATGTAGATAGATAGATAGATAGATAGATAGATAGATAGACAGATAAACAGACAGACATGTAGATAGATAGATAAACAGATAGATAGATAAACAGACGGACATACAGAAAGAAAGATAGATAGACAGATAGATAGACAGATAAACAGACAGACATGTAGATAGATAGATAGATAGATAGATAAACAGAAAGACATGCAGAAAGATAGATAGATAAACAGATAGATAGATAAACAGACGGACATACAGAAAGATAGATAGATAGATAGACAGATAGATAGACAGATAAACAGACAGACATGTAGATAGATAGATAGATAGATAGATAGAAAGATAGATAGATACACATTTAGATAGAAAGATAAACAGACAGACATGCAGATAGATAGAAAGATAAACAGATAGATAGATAAACAGATGGACATGCAGAAAGATAGATAGATAGATAGATAAACAGATAGATCGAAAGATAGATAGATAAACAGATGGACATGCAGAAAGATAGATAGATAGATAAACAGATAGATAGACAGATAAACAGACAGACATGTACATAGATAGATAGATAAACAGATAGATAGATAGACAGATAAACAGACAGACATGTAGATAGATAGATACACAGATAGATAGAAAGATAAACAGACAGACATGCAGAAAGCTAGATAGATAGATAAACTGATAGATAGATAAACAGACAGACATGTAGATAGATAGATAGATAAACAAATAGATAGATTGAAAAACAGACAGACATGCAGATAGATAGATAAACAGATAGAAAGACAGATAAAAAGACAGACATGCAAATTGATAGATAGACAAACAGATAGATAGACAGATAAAAAGACAAACATGCAGATAGATAGAAAGATAGATAGATAAGCAGATAGACAGATAGATAAACAGACAGACATGTAGATAGATAGATAGATAGATAGATAGAAAGATAGATAGATAGATAGATACACAGATAGAAAGACAGATAAACAGACAGACGTGCAGATAGATAAATCGATAGATAAATAGATAGATAGATAGATAGATAGATACATAGATAAACAGATAGATAGACAGACAAACAGACAGACAGATAGATAGATAGATAGATAGATGGATAGATAGATAGATAGATAAACAGACAGACATGCAGAAAGATAGATAGATAGATAGATAGATAGATAGATAGATAAATAGACAGACATGCAGATAGATAGATAGATAGATAAACAGACAGACATGTAGAAAGATAGATAGATTTATGGATAAACAGATAGATAGATAAACAGATAGATAGATAAATAGATAAACAGACAGACATGCAGAAAGATAGCTAGATTTATAGATAAACAGATAAAAAGATAGATAGATAGATAGATAGATAAACAGATGGACATGCAGAAAGATAGATAGATAGATAAACAGATAGATAGGCAGATAAACAGACAGACATGTACATAGATAGATAGATAAACAGATAGATAGATAGACAGATAAACAGACAGACATGTAGATAGATAGATACACAGATAGATAGAAAGATAAACAGACAGACATACAGAAAGCTAGATAGATAGATAAACTGATAGATAGATAAACAGACAGACATGTAGATAGATAGATAGATAAACAAATAGATAGATTGAAAAACAGACAGACATGCAGATAGATAGATAAACAGATAGAAAGACAGATAAAAAGACAGACATGCAAATAGATAGATAGACAAACAGATAGATAGACGGATAAAAAGACAAACATGCAGATAGATAGAAAGATAGATAGATAGATAAGCAGATAGATAGATAGATAAACAGGCAGACATGTAGATAGATAGATAGATAGATAGATAGATAGATAGATAGATAGATAGATAGATAGAAAGATAGATAGATAGATACACAGATACAAAGACAGATAAACAGACAGACATGCAGATAGATAAATCGATAGATAAATAGATAGATACATAGATACATAGATAAACAGATAGATAGACAGACAATCAGACAGACATGTAGATAGATAGATAGATACAGATAGATAGACAGATAAACAGACAGACATGTAAATAGATAGATAGATACACAGATAGATAGAAAGATAAACAGATAAATAGATAAACAGACTGACATGCAGAAAGATAGATAGATAGATAGATAGATAAACAGATAGATCGAAAGATAGATAGATAAATAAACAGATAGATAGATAAACAGACAGACATGCAGAAATCTAGATAGATAGATAAACTGATAGATAGATAAACAGATGGGCATGCAGAAAGATAGGTAGATAGATAGATAGATAGATAGATAGACAGATAAACAGACAGACATGCAGATAGATAGATTGATAGATAGATAGATAAACATACAGACATGTAGATAGATAGATAAACAAATAGATAGATTGAAAAACAGACAGACATGCAGATATAGATAAACAGATAGAAAGACAGATAAAAAGACAGACATGCAAATAGATAGACAAACAGATAGATAGACGGATAAACAGACAAACATGCAGATAGATAGAAAGATAGATAGATAGATAGATAAGCAGATAGATAGATAGATAAACAGACAGACATGTAGATAGATAGATAGATAGATACACAGATAGAAAGACAGACATGCAGATAGATAAATCGATAGATAAATAGATAGATAGATACATAGATAAACAGATAGACAGACAGACACACAGACAGACATGTAGATAGATAGATAGATACAGATAGATAGACAGATAAACAGACAGACATGTAAATATATAGATAGATAGATACACAGATAGATAGAAAGATAAACAGATAGATAGATAAACAGATGGACATGCAGAAAGATAGATAGATAGATAGATAGATAGATAAACAGATAGATCGAAAGGTAGATAGATAAATAAACTGATAGATAGATAAACAGACAGACATGCAGAAAGATAGCTAGATTTATAGATAAACAGATAGATAAACAGATAAATAGATAAATAGATAGATAGATAGATAGATAAAAAGACGGACATGCAGAAAGATAGATAGATAAACAGATAGATAGCCTTATAAACAGACAGACATGTAGATAGATAGAAAGATAGATAGATAAACAGAAAGACATGCAGAAAGATAGATAGATAGATAAACAGATAGATAGATAAACAGACGGACATACAGAAAGATAGATAGATAGATAGACAGATAGATAGACAGATAAACAGACAGACATGTAGATAGATAGATAGATAGATAGATAGAAAGATAGATAGATAGATACACATTTAGATAGAAAGATAAACAGACAGACATGCAGATAGATAGAAAGATAAACAGATAGATAGATAAACAGATGGACATGCAGAAAGATAGATAGATAGATAGATAAACAGATAGATCGAAAGATAGATAGATAAATAAACAGATAGATAGATAAACAGACAGACATGCAGAAAGATAGCTAGATTTATAGATAAACAGATAGATAAACAGATAAATAGATAGATAGATAGATAGATAGATAGATAGATAAAAAGACGGACATGCAGAAAGATAGATAGATAGATAAACAGATAGATAGCCTTATAAACAGACAGACATTTAGATAGATAGAAAGATAGATAGATAAACAGAAAGACATGCAGAAAGATAGATAGATAAACAGATAGATAGATAAACAGATGGACATACAGAAAGATAGATAGATAGACAGATAGATAGACAGATAAACAGACAGACATGTAGATAGATAGATAGATAGATAGATAGATAGATAGATAAACAGAAAGACATGCAGAAAGATAGATAGATAAACAGATAGATAGATAAACAGACAGACATGCAGAAAGATAGATAGATAAACAGATAGATAGATAAACAGACGGACATGCAGAAAGATAGATAGATAGATAGATAGACAGATAGATAGACAGATAAACAGACAGACATGTAGATAGATAGATAGATAGATAGAAAGATAGATAGATACACATATAGATAGAAAGATAAACAGACAGACATGCACAAAGATAGATAGATAAACAGATAGATAGATAAACAGACGGACATGCAGAAAGATAGATAGATAGATCGACAGATAGATAGACAGATAAACAGAGAGACATGTAGATAGATAGATAGACAGATAGATAGATAGATAGATAGATAGATAGACAAACAGACAACATGTAGAAAGATAGAGAGATAGATAGATAGATAGATAGACAGATAAACAGACAGACATGCAGAA
>JARGYO010000214.1:1756907-1759407 GCA_029206835.1 Rana muscosa | reverse complement strand
CAGACATGCAGAAAGATAGCTAGATTTATAGATAAACAGATAAAAAGATAGATAGATAGATAGATAGATAGATACACAAACAGATAGATAGATGGATAAACAGACAGACATGTAGATAGATAGATAGATAGATAGATAGATAGATAGATAGACAGATAAACAGACAGACATGTAGATAGATAGATAAACAGATAGATAGATAAACAGACGGACATACAGAAAGAAAGATAGATAGACAGATAGATAGACAGATAAACAGACAGACATGTAGATAGATAGATAGATAGATAGATAAACAGAAAGACATGCAGAAAGATAGATAGATAAACAGATAGATAGATAAACAGACGGACATACAGAAAGATAGATAGATAGATAGACAGATAGATAGACAGATAAACAGACAGACATGTAGATAGATAGATAGATAGATAGATAGAAAGATAGATAGATACACATTTAGATAGAAAGATAAACAGACAGACATGCAGATAGATAGAAAGATAAACAGATAGATAGATAAACAGATGGACATGCAGAAAGATAGATAGATAGATAGATAAACAGATAGATCGAAAGATAGATAGATAAACAGATGGACATGCAGAAAGATAGATAGATAGATAAACAGATAGATAGACAGATAAACAGACAGACATGTACATAGATAGATAGATAAACAGATAGATAGATAGACAGATAAACAGACAGACATGTAGATAGATAGATACACAGATAGATAGAAAGATAAACAGACAGACATGCAGAAAGCTAGATAGATAGATAAACTGATAGATAGATAAACAGACAGACATGTAGATAGATAGATAGATAAACAAATAGATAGATTGAAAAACAGACAGACATGCAGATAGATAGATAAACAGATAGAAAGACAGATAAAAAGACAGACATGCAAATTGATAGATAGACAAACAGATAGATAGACAGATAAAAAGACAAACATGCAGATAGATAGAAAGATAGATAGATAAGCAGATAGACAGATAGATAAACAGACAGACATGTAGATAGATAGATAGATAGATAGATAGATAGAAAGATAGATAGATAGATAGATACACAGATAGAAAGACAGATAAACAGACAGACGTGCAGATAGATAAATCGATAGATAAATAGATAGATAGATAGATAGATAGATACATAGATAAACAGATAGATAGACAGACAAACAGACAGACAGATAGATAGATAGATAGATAGATGGATAGATAGATAGATAGATAAACAGACAGACATGCAGAAAGATAGATAGATAGATAGATAGATAGATAGATAAATAGACAGACATGCAGATAGATAGATAGATAGATAAACAGACAGACATGTAGAAAGATAGATAGATTTATGGATAAACAGATAGATAGATAAACAGATAGATAGATAAATAGATAAACAGACAGACATGCAGAAAGATAGCTAGATTTATAGATAAACAGATAAAAAGATAGATAGATAGATAGATAGATAAACAGATGGACATGCAGAAAGATAGATAGATAGATAAACAGATAGATAGGCAGATAAACAGACAGACATGTACATAGATAGATAGATAAACAGATAGATAGATAGACAGATAAACAGACAGACATGTAGATAGATAGATACACAGATAGATAGAAAGATAAACAGACAGACATGCAGAAAGCTAGATAGATAGATAAACTGATAGATAGATAAACAGACAGACATGTAGATAGATAGATAGATAAACAAATAGATAGATTGAAAAACAGACAGACATGCAGATAGATAGATAAACAGATAGAAAGACAGATAAAAAGACAGACATGCAAATAGATAGATAGACAAACAGATAGATAGACGGATAAAAAGACAAACATGCAGATAGATAGAAAGATAGATAGATAGATAAGCAGATAGATAGATAGATAAACAGGCAGACATGTAGATAGATAGATAGATAGATAGATAGATAGATAGAAAGATAGATAGATAGATACACAGATACAAAGACAGATAAACAGACAGACATGCAGATAGATAAATCGATAGATAAATAGATAGATACATAGATACATAGATAAACAGATAGATAGACAGACAAACAGACAGACATGTAGATAGATAGATAGATACAGATAGATAGACAGATAAACAGACAGACATGTAAATAGATAGATAGATACACAGATAGATAGAAAGATAAACAGATAAATAGATAAACAGACTGACATGCAGAAAGATAGATAGATAGATAGATAGATAAACAGATAGATCGAAAGATAGATAGATAAATAAACAGATAGATAGATAAACAGACAGACATGCAGAAATCTAGATAGATAGATAAACTGATAGATAGATAAACAGATGGGCATGCAGAAAGATAGGTAGATAGATAGATAGATAGATAGACAGATAAACAGACAGACATGCAGATAGATAGATTGATAGATAGATAGATAAACATACAGACATGTAGATAGATAGATAAACAAATAGATAGATT
>JARGYO010000214.1:1739407-1746907 GCA_029206835.1 Rana muscosa | reverse complement strand
AGATAAATAGATAAACAGACAGACATGCAGAAAGATAGCTAGATTTATAGATAAACAGATAAAAAGATAGATAGATAGATAAACAGATGGACATGCAGAAAGATAGATAGATAAACAGATAGATAGACAGATAAACAGACAGACATGTAGATAGATAGATAAACAGATAGATAGATAGACAGATAAACAGACAGACATGTAAATAGATAGATAGATAGATAGATAGATACACAGATAGATAGAAAGATAAACAGACAGACATGCAGAAAGCTAGATAGATAGATAAACAGACAGGCATGCAGAAAGATAGATAGATAGATAGACAGATAAACAGACAGACATGCAGAAAGATAGGATAGATAGAAAGATAGATAGATAGACAGATAGAAAGACAGATAAACAGACAGACATGCAGATAGATAGATTGATAGACAGATAGATAAACATACAGTCATGTAGATAGATAGATGGATAAACAAATAGATAGATTGAAAAACAGACAGACATGCAGATAGATAGATAGATAAACAGATAGACAGACAGATAAAAAGACAGACATGCAAATAGATAGATAGATAGACAAACAGATAGATAGACGGATAAACAGACAAGATAGATAGATAGATAGATAGATAGATAGATAGATAGATAAACAGACAGACATGTAGATAGATAGATAGATAAACATATAGATAGACAGATAAATAGACAGACATGCAGATAGATAGATAGATAAACAGACAGACATGCAGATAGATAGATAGATAAACATACAGACATGTAGATAGATAGATAGATAGATAGATAGATAAACAAATAGATAGATTGAAAAACAGACAGACATGCAGATAGATAGAAAGATAGATAGATAGATACACAAACAGATAGATAGATGGATAAACAGACAGACATGCAGATAGATAGATAGATAGATAGATAGATAAGCAGATAGAAAATTAGATAAACAGATAGATAGATAGATAAACAGACAGACATGTAGATATATAGATAGATAAAAATATAGATAGACAGATAAATAGACAGACATGCAGATAGATAGATAGATAGATAGATAAACAGACAGACATGTAGATAGATTTATGGATAAACAGATAGATAGATAAACAGACAGACATGCAGAAAGATAGCTAGATTTATAGATAAACAGATAAAAAGATAAATAGATAGATAGATAAACAGATGGACATGCAGAAAGATAGATAGATAAACAGATAGATAGACAGATAAACAGACAGACAAGTAGATAGATAGATAAACAGATAGATAGATAGACAGATAAACAGCCAGACATGTAGATAGATAGAAAGATAGATAGATAAACAGAAAGACATGCAGAAAGATAGATAGATAGATAAACAGATAGGCATGCAGAAAGATAGATAGATAGATAGATAGATAGATAGATAGACAGATAAACAGACAGACATGCAGAAAGATAGAAGGATAGATAGAAAGATAGATAGATAGACAGATAGAAAGACAGATAAACAGACAGACATGCAGATAGATAGATTGATAGACAGATAGATAAACATACAGTCATATAGATAGATGGATAAACAAATAGATAGATTGAAAAACAGACAGACATGCAGATAGATAGATAGATAAACAGATAGACAGACAGATAAAAAGACAGACATGCAAATAGATAGATAGATAGACAAACAGATAGATAGACGGATAAACAGACAAACCTGCAGATAGATAGAAAGATAGATAGATAGATAGATAGATAAGCAGATAGATAGATAGATAGATAGATAAACAGACAGACATGTAGATAGATAGATAGATAAACATATAGATAGACAGATAAATAGACAGACATGCAGATAGATAGATAGATAAACAGACAGACATGCAGATAGATAGATAGATAAACATACAGACATGTAGATAGATAGATAGATAGATAGATAGATAGATAGATAAACAAATAGATAGATTGAAAAACAGACAGACATGCAGATAGATAGATAAACAGATAAAAAGACAGATATGCAGATAGATAGAAAGATAGATAGATAGATACACAAACAGATAGATAGATGGATAAATAGACAGACATGCAGATAGATAGATAGATAGATAGATAGATAGATAGATAGATAAGCAGATAGAAAATTAGATAAACAGATAGATAGATAGATAAACAGACAGACATGTAGATATATAGATAGATAAAAATATAGATAGACAGATAAATAGACAGACATGCAGATAGATAGATAGATAGATAGATAAACAGACAGACATGTAGATAGATTTATGGATAAACAGATAGATAGATAAATAGATAAACAGACAGACATGCAGAAAGATAGCTAGATTTATAGATAAACAGATAAAAAGATAAATAGATAGATAGATAAACAGATGGACATGCAGAAAGATAGATAGATAAACAGATAGATAGACAGATAAACAGACAGACATGTAGATAGATAGATAGATAAACAGATAGATAGATAGACAGATAAACAGCCAGACATGTAGATAGATAGATACACAGATAGATAGAGAGGTAAACAGACAGACATGCAGAAAGCTAGATAGATAGATAAACTGATAGATAGATAAACAGATGGGTATGCAGAAAGATAGGTAGATAGATAGACAGATAAACAGACAGAAATGCAGATAGATAGATTGATAGACAGATAGATAAACATACAGACATGTAGATAGATAGATAAACAAATAGATAGATTGAAAAAACAGACAGACATGCAGATAGATAGATAAACAGATAGAAAGACAGATAAAAAGACAGACATGCAAATAGATAGATAGATAGATAGACAAACAGATAGATAGACAGATAAACAGAGAGACATGTAGATAGATAGATAGACAAACAGACAGACATGTAGAAAGATAGATAGATAGAGAGATAGATAGACAGATAAACAGACAGACATGCAGAAAGATAGAAAGATAGATAGATAGATAGATAGATAGATAGATAGATAGATATTTAGATAGATAGATACACAGATAGAAAGACAGATACACAGACAGACATTCAGATAGATAGATAGATAGATAGATAGATAGATAGATAGATAGATAGACATAGAAATAGACAGACATGCAGATAGATACATAGATAGATTGATAGATCGATAGATTGATAGATAGATAGATAGATAGATAGATAGATAGATAAATAGATAGATATATAAAAAGATAGACAGATAAATAGACAGACATGCAGATAGATAGATAGATAGATAGATAGATGTATAGATAGATAGATAGATAGATAAAAAGACACACATGCAGATAGATAGATAGATAAATAGACAGACATGCAGATATATAGATAGATAGATAGATAGATAGACAGATAAACAGACAGACATGTAGATAGATAGATAGATAGATAGATGGATGGATGGATAGATAGATAGACAGATAAACAGACAGACATGCATAAAGATAGATAGATAGATAGATAGATAGATAGATAGACAGATAAACAGATAGACATGCAGATAGATAGAAAGACAGATAAACAGACAGACATGCAGATAGATAGATAGATAGATAGATAGATAAACATACAGACATGTAGATAGATAGATAGATAGATAAACAAATAGATAGATTGAAAAACAGACATACATGCAGATAGATAGATAAACAGATAGAAAGACAGATAAAAAGACAGATATGCAGATAGATAGATAGATACACAAACAGATAGATAGATGGATAAACAGACAGACATGCAGATAGATAGATAGATAGATAGATGGATAGATAGATAGATTGATATATAGATAGATAGATAAGCAGATAGAAAAATAGACATGTAGATATATAGATAGATAAACATATAGATAGACAGATAAATAGACAGACATGCAGATAGATAGATAGATAGATAGATAAACAGAAAGACATGTAGATAGATTTATGGATAAACAGATAGATAGATAAACAGATAGATAGATAAATAGATAAACAGACAGACATGCAGAAAGATAGCTAGATTTATAGATAAACAGATAAAAAGATAGATAGATAGATAAACAGATGGACATGCAGAAAGATAGATAGATAAACAGATAGATAGACAGATAAACAGACAGACATGTAGATAGATAGATAAACAGATAGATAGATAGACAGATAAACAGACAGACATGTAAATAGATAGATAGATAGATAGATAGATAGATACACAGATAGATAGAAAGATAAACAGACAGACATGCAGAAAGCTAGATAGATAGATAAACAGACAGGCATGCAGAAAGATAGATAGATAGATAGATAGACAGATAAACAGACAGACATGCAGAAAGATAGGATAGATAGAAAGATAGATAGATAGACAGATAGAAAGACAGATAAACAGACAGACATGCAGATAGATAGATTGATAGACAGATAGATAAACATACAGTCATGTAGATAGATAGATGGATAAACAAATAGATAGATTGAAAAACAGACAGACATGCAGATAGATAGATAGATAAACAGATAGACAGATAAAAAGACAGACATGCAAATAGATAGATAGATAAACAAATAGATAGATTGAAAAACAGACAGACATGCAGATAGATAGATAAACAGATAGAAAGACAGATAAAAAGACAGACATGCAAATTGATAGATAGACAAACAGATAGATAGACAGATAAAAAGACAAACATGCAGATAGATAGAAAGATAGATAGATAAGCAGATAGACAGATAGATAAACAGACAGACATGTAGATAGATAGATAGATAGATAGATAGATAGATAGAAAGATAGATAGATAGATAGATACACAGATAGAAAGACAGATAAACAGACAGACGTGCAGATAGATAAATCGATAGATAAATAGATAGATAGATAGATAGATAGATAGATACATAGATAAACAGATAGATAGACAGACAAACAGACAGACAGATAGATAGATAGATAGATAGATGGATAGATAGATAGATAGATAAACAGACAGACATGCAGAAAGATAGATAGATAGATAGATAGATAGATAAATAGACAGACATGCAGATAGATAGATAGATAGATAAACAGACAGACATGTAGAAAGATAGATAGATTTATGGATAAACAGATAGATAGATAAACAGATAGATAGATAAATAGATAAACAGACAGACATGCAGAAAGATAGCTAGATTTATAGATAAACAGATAAAAAGATAGATAGATAGATAGATAGATAGATAGATAGATAGATAGATACACAAACAGATAGATAGATGGATAAACAGACAGACATGTAGATAGATAGATAGATAGATAGATAGATAGATAGACAGATAAACAGACAGACATGTAGATAGATAGATAAACAGATAGATAGATAAACAGACGGACATACAGAAAGAAAGATAGATAGACAGATAGATAGACAGATAAACAGACAGACATGTAGATAGATAGATAGATAGATAGATAAACAGAAAGACATGCAGAAAGATAGATAGATAAACAGATAGATAGATAAACAGACGGACATACAGAAAGATAGATAGATAGATAGACAGATAGATAGACAGATAAACAGACAGACATGTAGATAGATAGATAGATAGATAGATAGAAAGATAGATAGATACACATTTAGATAGAAAGATAAACAGACAGACATGCAGATAGATAGAAAGATAAACAGATAGATAGATAAACAGATGGACATGCAGAAAGATAGATAGATAGATAGATAAACAGATAGATCGAAAGATAGATAGATAAACAGATGGACATGCAGAAAGATAGATAGATAGATAAACAGATAGATAGACAGATAAACAGACAGACATGTACATAGATAGATAGATAAACAGATAGATAGATAGACAGATAAACAGACAGACATGTAGATAGATAGATACACAGATAGATAGAAAGATAAACAGACAGACATGCAGAAAGCTAGATAGATAGATAAACTGATAGATAGATAAACAGACAGACATGTAGATAGATAGATAGATAAACAAATAGATAGATTGAAAAACAGACAGACATGCAGATAGATAGATAAACAGATAGAAAGACAGATAAAAAGACAGACATGCAAATTGATAGATAGACAAACAGATAGATAGACAGATAAAAAGACAAACATGCAGATAGATAGAAAGATAGATAGATAAGCAGATAGACAGATAGATAAACAGACAGACATGTAGATAGATAGATAGATAGATAGATAGATAGAAAGATAGATAGATAGATAGATACACAGATAGAAAGACAGATAAACAGACAGACGTGCAGATAGATAGATAAATAGATAGATAGATAGATAGATAGATACATAGATAAACAGATAGATAGACAGACAAACAGACAGACAGATAGATAGATAGATAGATAGATGGATAGATAGATAGATAGATAAACAGACAGACATGCAGAAAGATAGATAGATAGATAGATAGATAGATAGATAAATAGACAGACATGCAGATAGATAGATAGATAGATAAACAGACAGACATGTAGAAAGATAGATAGATTTATGGATAAACAGATAGATAGATAAACAGATAGATAGATAAATAGATAAACAGACAGACATGCAGAAAGATAGCTAGATTTATAGATAAACAGATAAAAAGATAGATAGATAGATAGATAGATAAACAGATGGACATGCAGAAAGATAGATAGATAGATAAACAGATAGATAGGCAGATAAACAGACAGACATGTACATAGATAGATAGATAAACAGATAGATAGATAGACAGATAAACAGACAGACATGTAGATAGATAGATACACAGATAGATAGAAAGATAAACAGACAGACATGCAGAAAGCTAGATAGATAGATAAACTGATAGATAGATAAACAGACAGACATGTAGATAGATAGATAGATAAACAAATAGATAGATTGAAAAACAGACAGACATGCAGATAGATAGATAAACAGATAGAAAGACAGATAAAAAGACAGACATGCAAATAGATAGATAGACAAACAGATAGATAGACAGATAAAAAGACAAACATGCAGATAGATAGAAAGATAGATAGATAGATAAGCAGATAGATAGATAGATAAACAGGCAGACATGTAGATAGATAGATAGATAGATAGATAGATAGATAGATAGATAGAAAGATAGATAGATAGATACACAGATACAAAGACAGATAAACAGACAGACATGCAGATAGATAAATCGATAGATAAATAGATAGATACATAGATACATAGATAAACAGATAGATAGACAGACAAACAGACAGACATGTAGATAGATAGATAGATACAGATAGATAGACAGATAAACAGACAGACATGTAAATAGATAGATAGATACACAGATAGATAGAAAGATAAACAGATAAATAGATAAACAGACTGACATGCAGAAAGATAGATAGATAGATAGATAGATAAACAGATAGATCGAAAGATAGATAGATAAATAAACAGATAGATAGATAAACAGACAGACATGCAGAAATCTAGATAG
>JARGYO010000214.1:1726907-1729407 GCA_029206835.1 Rana muscosa | reverse complement strand
ATAGATAGATAGATAAACAGATAGATAGACAGATAAACAGACAGACATGTACATAGATAGATAGATAAACAGATAGATAGACAGATAAACAGACAGACATGTAGATAGATAGATACACAGATAGATAGAAAGATAAACAGACAGACATGCAGAAAGCTAGATAGATAGATAAACTGATAGATAGATAAACAGACAGACATGTAGATAGATAGATAGATAAACAAATAGATAGATTGAAAAACAGACAGACATGCAGATAGATAGATAAACAGATAGAAAGACAGATAAAAAGACAGACATGCAAATTGATAGATAGACAAACAGATAGATAGACAGATAAAAAGACAAACATGCAGATAGATAGAAAGATAGATAGATAAGCAGATAGACAGATAGATAAACAGACAGACATGTAGATAGATAGATAGATAGATAGAAAGATAGATAGATAGATAGATACACAGATAGAAAGACAGATAAACAGACAGACGTGCAGATAGATAAATCGATAGATAAATAGATAGATAGATAGATAGATAGATACATAGATAAACAGATAGATAGACAGACAAACAGACAGACAGATAGATAGATAGATAGATAGATGGATAGATAGATAGATAGATAAACAGACAGACATGCAGAAAGATAGATAGATAGATAGATAGATAGATAGATAAATAGACAGACATGCAGATAGATAGATAGATAGATAAACAGACAGACATGTAGAAAGATAGATAGATTTATGGATAAACAGATAGATAGATAAACAGATAGATAGATAAATAGATAAACAGACAGACATGCAGAAAGATAGCTAGATTTATAGATAAACAGATAAAAAGATAGATAGATAGATAGATAGATAAACAGATGGACATGCAGAAAGATAGATAGATAGATAAACAGATAGATAGGCAGATAAACAGACAGACATGTACATAGATAGATAGATAAACAGATAGATAGATAGACAGATAAACAGACAGACATGTAGATAGATAGATACACAGATAGATAGAAAGATAAACAGACAGACATGCAGAAAGCTAGATAGATAGATAAACTGATAGATAGATAAACAGACAGACATGTAGATAGATAGATAGATAAACAAATAGATAGATTGAAAAACAGACAGACATGCAGATAGATAGATAAACAGATAGAAAGACAGATAAAAAGACAGACATGCAAATAGATAGATAGACAAACAGATAGATAGACGGATAAAAAGACAAACATGCAGATAGATAGAAAGATAGATAGATAGATAAGCAGATAGATAGATAGATAAACAGGCAGACATGTAGATAGATAGATAGATAGATAGATAGATAGATAGAAAGATAGATAGATAGATACACAGATACAAAGACAGATAAACAGACAGACATGCAGATAGATAAATCGATAGATAAATAGATAGATACATAGATACATAGATAAACAGATAGATAGACAGACAAACAGACAGACATGTAGATAGATAGATAGATACAGATAGATAGACAGATAAACAGACAGACATGTAAATAGATAGATAGATACACAGATAGATAGAAAGATAAACAGATAAATAGATAAACAGACTGACATGCAGAAAGATAGATAGATAGATAGATAGATAAACAGATAGATCGAAAGATAGATAGATAAATAAACAGATAGATAGATAAACAGACAGACATGCAGAAATCTAGATAGATAGATAAACTGATAGATAGATAAACAGATGGGCATGCAGAAAGATAGGTAGATAGATAGATAGATAGATAGACAGATAAACAGACAGACATGCAGATAGATAGATTGATAGATAGATAGATAAACATACAGACATGTAGATAGATAGATAAACAAATAGATAGATTGAAAAACAGACAGACATGCAGATATAGATAAACAGATAGAAAGACAGATAAAAAGACAGACATGCAAATAGATAGACAAACAGATAGATAGACGGATAAACAGACAAACATGCAGATAGATAGAAAGATAGATAGATAGATAGATAAGCAGATAGATAGATAGATAAACAGACAGACATGTAGATAGATAGATAGATAGATAGATACACAGATAGAAAGACAGACATGCAGATAGATAAATCGATAGATAAATAGATAGATAGATACATAGATAAACAGATAGACAGACAGACACACAGACAGACATGTAGATAGATAGATAGATACAGATAGATAGACAGATAAACAGACAGACATGTAAATATATAGATAGATAGATACACAGATAGATAGAAAGATAAACAGATAGATAGATAAACAGATGGACATGCAGAAAGATAGATAGATAGATAGATAGATAGATAGATAAACAGATAGATCGAAAGGTAGATAGATAAATAAACTGATAGATAGATAAACAGACAGACATGCAGAAAGATAGCTAGATTTATAGATAAACAGATAGATAAACAGATAAATAGATAGATAGATAGATAGATAGATAGATAGATAAAAAGACGGAC
>JARGYO010000214.1:1691907-1719407 GCA_029206835.1 Rana muscosa | reverse complement strand
AGATAGATAGATAGACAAACAGATAGATAGACGGATAAACAGACAAGATAGATAGATAGATAGATAGATAGATAGATAGATAGATAAACAGACAGACATGTAGATAGATAGATAGATAAACATATAGATAGACAGATAAATAGACAGACATGCAGATAGATAGATAGATAAACAGACAGACATGCAGATAGATAGATAGATAAACATACAGACATGTAGATAGATAAATAGATAGATAGATAAACAAATAGATAGATTGAAAAACAGACAGACATGCAGATAGATAGAAATATAGATAGATAGATACACAAACAGATAGATAGATGGATAAACAGACAGACATGCAGATAGATAGATAGATAGATAGATAAGCAGATAGAAAATTAGATAAACAGATAGATAGATAGATAAACAGACAGACATGTAGATATATAGATAGATAAAAATATAGATAGACAGATAAATAGACAGACATGCAGATAGATAGATAGATAGATAGATAAACAGACAGACATGTAGATAGATTTATGGATAAACAGATAGATAGATAAATAGATAAACAGACAGACATGCAGAAAGATAGCTAGATTTATAGATAAACAAATAAAAAGATAAATAGATAAACAGATGGACATGCAGAAAGATAGATAGATAAACAGATAGATAGACAGATAAACAGACAGACAAGTAGATAGATAGATAGATAAACAGATAGATAGATAGACAGATAAACAGCCAGACATGTAGATAGATAGAAAGATAGATAGATAAACAGAAAGACATGCAGAAAGATAGATAGATAGATAAACAGATAGGCATGCAGAAAGATAGATAGATAGATAGATAGATAGACAGATAAACAGACAGACATGCAGAAAGATAGAAGGATAGATAGAAAGATAGATAGATAGACAGATAGAAAGACAGATAAACAGACAGACATGCAGATAGATAGATTGATAGACAGATAGATAAACATACAGTCATATAGATAGATAGATGGATAAACAAATATATAGATTGAAAAACAGACAGACATGCAGATAGATAGATAGATAAACAGATAGACAGACCGATAAAAAGACAGACATACAAATAGATAGATAGATAGACAAACAGATAGATAGACGGATAAACAGACAAACCTGCAGATAGATAGAAAGATAGATAGATAGATAGATAGATAGATAGATAGACAGATAGATAGATAAGCAGATAGATAGATAGATAGATAGATAGATAAACAGACAAACATGTAGATAGATAGATAGATAAACATATAGATAGACAGATAAATAGACAGACATGCAGATAGATAAATAGATAAACAGACAGACATGCAGAAAGATAGCTAGATTTATAGATAAACAGATAAAAAGATAGATAGATAGATAAACAGATGGACATGCAGAAAGATAGATAGATAAACAGATAGATAGACAGATAAACAGACAGACATGTAGATAGATAGATAAACAGATAGATAGATAGACAGATAAACAGACAGACATGTAAATAGATAGATAGATAGATAGATAGATACACAGATAGATAGAAAGATAAACAGACAGACATGCAGAAAGCTAGATAGATAGATAAACAGACAGGCATGCAGAAAGATAGATAGATAGATAGACAGATAAACAGACAGACATGCAGAAAGATAGGATAGATAGAAAGATAGATAGATAGACAGATAGAAAGACAGATAAACAGACAGACATGCAGATAGATAGATTGATAGACAGATAGATAAACATACAGTCATGTAGATAGATAGATGGATAAACAAATAGATAGATTGAAAAACAGACAGACATGCAGATAGATAGATAGATAAACAGATAGACAGACAGATAAAAAGACAGACATGCAAATAGATAGATAGATAGACAAACAGATAGATAGACGGATAAACAGACAAGATAGATAGATAGATAGATAGATAGATAGATAGATAGATAAACAGACAGACATGTAGATAGATAGATAGATAAACATATAGATAGACAGATAAATAGACAGACATGCAGATAGATAGATAGATAAACAGACAGACATGCAGATAGATAGATAGATAAACATACAGACATGTAGATAGATAGATAGATAGATAGATAGATAAACAAATAGATAGATTGAAAAACAGACAGACATGCAGATAGATAGAAAGATAGATAGATAGATACACAAACAGATAGATAGATGGATAAACAGACAGACATGCAGATAGATAGATAGATAGATAGATAGATAAGCAGATAGAAAATTAGATAAACAGATAGATAGATAGATAAACAGACAGACATGTAGATATATAGATAGATAAAAATATAGATAGACAGATAAATAGACAGACATGCAGATAGATAGATAGATAGATAGATAAACAGACAGACATGTAGATAGATTTATGGATAAACAGATAGATAGATAAACAGACAGACATGCAGAAAGATAGCTAGATTTATAGATAAACAGATAAAAAGATAAATAGATAGATAGATAAACAGATGGACATGCAGAAAGATAGATAGATAAACAGATAGATAGACAGATAAACAGACAGACAAGTAGATAGATAGATAAACAGATAGATAGATAGACAGATAAACAGCCAGACATGTAGATAGATAGAAAGATAGATAGATAAACAGAAAGACATGCAGAAAGATAGATAGATAGATAAACAGATAGGCATGCAGAAAGATAGATAGATAGATAGATAGATAGATAGACAGATAAACAGACAGACATGCAGAAAGATAGAAGGATAGATAGAAAGATAGATAGATAGACAGATAGAAAGACAGATAAACAGACAGACATGCAGATAGATAGATTGATAGACAGATAGATAAACATACAGTCATATAGATAGATGGATAAACAAATAGATAGATTGAAAAACAGACAGACATGCAGATAGATAGATAGATAAACAGATAGACAGACAGATAAAAAGACAGACATGCAAATAGATAGATAGATAGACAAACAGATAGATAGACGGATAAACAGACAAACCTGCAGATAGATAGAAAGATAGATAGATAGATAGATAGATAAGCAGATAGATAGATAGATAGATAGATAAACAGACAGACATGTAGATAGATAGATAGATAAACATATAGATAGACAGATAAATAGACAGACATGCAGATAGATAGATAGATAAACAGACAGACATGCAGATAGATAGATAGATAAACATACAGACATGTAGATAGATAGATAGATAGATAGATAGATAGATAAACAAATAGATAGATTGAAAAACAGACAGACATGCAGATAGATAGATAAACAGATAAAAAGACAGATATGCAGATAGATAGAAAGATAGATAGATAGATACACAAACAGATAGATAGATGGATAAATAGACAGACATGCAGATAGATAGATAGATAGATAGATAGATAGATAGATAGATAGATAGATAAGCAGATAGAAAATTAGATAAACAGATAGATAGATAGATAAACAGACAGACATGTAGATATATAGATAGATAAAAATATAGATAGACAGATAAATAGACAGACATGCAGATAGATAGATAGATAGATAGATAAACAGACAGACATGTAGATAGATTTATGGATAAACAGATAGATAGATAAATAGATAAACAGACAGACATGCAGAAAGATAGCTAGATTTATAGATAAACAGATAAAAAGATAAATAGATAGATAGATAAACAGATGGACATGCAGAAAGATAGATAGATAAACAGATAGATAGACAGATAAACAGACAGACATGTAGATAGATAGATAGATAAACAGATAGATAGATAGACAGATAAACAGCCAGACATGTAGATAGATAGATACACAGATAGATAGAGAGGTAAACAGACAGACATGCAGAAAGCTAGATAGATAGATAAACTGATAGATAGATAAACAGATGGGTATGCAGAAAGATAGGTAGATAGATAGACAGATAAACAGACAGAAATGCAGATAGATAGATTGATAGACAGATAGATAAACATACAGACATGTAGATAGATAGATAAACAAATAGATAGATTGAAAAAACAGACAGACATGCAGATAGATAGATAAACAGATAGAAAGACAGATAAAAAGACAGACATGCAAATAGATAGATAGATAGATAGACAAACAGATAGATAGACAGATAAACAGAGAGACATGTAGATAGATAGATAGACAAACAGACAGACATGTAGAGAGATAGATAGACAGATAAACAGACAGACATGCAGAAAGATAGAAAGATAGATAGATAGATAGATAGATAGATATTTAGATAGATAGATATTTAGATAGATAGATACACAGATAGAAAGACAGATAAACAGACAGACATTCAGATAGATAGATAGATAGATAGATAGATAGATAGATAGACATAGAAATAGACAGACATGCAGATAGATACATAGATAGATTGATAGATCGATAGATTGATAGATAGATAGATAGATAGATAGATAGATAGATAGATAAATAGATAGATATATAAAAAGATAGACAGATAAATAGACAGACATGCAGATAGATAGATAGATAGATAGATGTATAGATAGATAGATAGATAGATAAAAAGACACACATGCAGATAGATAGATAGATAAATAGACAGACATGCAGATATATAGATAGATAGATAGATAGATAGACAGATAAACAGACAGACATGTAGATAGATAGATAGATAGATAGATGGATGGATGGATAGATAGATAGACAGATAAACAGACAGACATGCATAAAGATAGATAGATAGATAGATAGATAGATAGATAGACAGATAAACAGATAGACATGCAGATAGATAGAAAGACAGATAAACAGACAGACATGCAGATAGATAGATAGATAGATAAACATACAGACATGTAGATAGATAGATAGATAGATAGATAAACAAATAGATAGATTGAAAAACAGACATACATGCAGATAGATAGATAAACAGATAGAAAGACAGATAAAAAGACAGATATGCAGATAGATAGATAGATACACAAACAGATAGATAGATGGATAAACAGACAGACATGCAGATAGATAGATAGATAGATAGATGGATAGATAGATAGATTGATATATAGATAGATAGATAAGCAGATAGAAAAATAGACATGTAGATATATAGATAGATAAACATATAGATAGACAGATAAATAGACAGACATGCAGATAGATAGATAGATAGATAGATAGATAAACAGAAAGACATGTAGATAGATTTATGGATAAACAGATAGATAGATAAACAGATAGATAGATAAATAGATAAACAGACAGACATGCAGAAAGATAGCTAGATTTATAGATAAACAGATAAAAAGATAGATAGATAGATAAACAGATGGACATGCAGAAAGATAGATAGATAAACAGATAGATAGACAGATAAACAGACAGACATGTAGATAGATAGATAAACAGATAGATAGATAGACAGATAAACAGACAGACATGTAAATAGATAGATAGATAGATAGATAGATAGATACACAGATAGATAGAAAGATAAACAGACAGACATGCAGAAAGCTAGATAGATAGATAAACAGACAGGCATGCAGAAAGATAGATAGATAGATAGATAGACAGATAAACAGACAGACATGCAGAAAGATAGGATAGATAGAAAGATAGATAGATAGACAGATAGAAAGACAGATAAACAGACAGACATGCAGATAGATAGATTGATAGACAGATAGATAAACATACAGTCATGTAGATAGATAGATGGATAAACAAATAGATAGATTGAAAAACAGACAGACATGCAGATAGATAGATAGATAAACAGATAGACAGATAAAAAGACAGACATGCAAATAGATAGATAGATAGACAAACAGATAGATAGACGGATAAACAGACAAGATAGATAGATAGATAGATAGATAGATAAACAGACAGACATGTAGATAGATAGATAGATAAACATATAGATAGACAGATAAATAGACAGACATGCAGATAGATAGATAGATAAACAGACAGACATGCAGATAGATAGATAGATAAACATACAGACATGTAGATAGATAGATAGATAAACAAATAGATAGATTGAAAAACAGACAGACATGCAGATATATAGAAAGATAGATAGATAGATACACAAACAGATAGATAGATGGATAAACAGACAGACATGCAGATAGATAGATAGATAGATAGATAAGCAGATAGAAAATTAGATAAACAGATAGATAGATAGATAAACAGACAGACATGTAGATATATAGATAGATAAAAATATAGATAGACAGATAAATAGACAGACATGCAGATAGATAGATAGATAGATAGATAAACAGACAGACATGTAGATAGATTTATGGATAAACAGATAGATAGATAAATAGATAAACAGACAGACATGCAGAAAGATAGCTAGATTTATAGATAAACAGATAAAAAGATAAATAGATAAACAGATGGACATGCAGAAAGATAGATAGATAAACAGATAGATAGACAGATAAACAGACAGACAAGTAGATAGATAGATAGATAAACAGATAGATAGATAGACAGATAAACAGCCAGACATGTAGATAGATAGAAAGATAGATAGATAAACAGAAAGACATGCAGAAAGATAGATAGATAGATAAACAGATAGGCATGCAGAAAGATAGATAGATAGATAGATAGACAGATAAACAGACAGACATGCAGAAAGATAGAAGGATAGATAGAAAGATAGATAGATAGACAGATAGAAAGACAGATAAACAGACAGACATGCAGATAGATAGATTGATAGACAGATAGATAAACATACAGTCATATAGATAGATAGATGGATAAACAAATAGATAGATTGAAAAACAGACAGACATGCAGATAGATAGATAGATAAACAGATAGACAGACCGATAAAAAGACAGACATGCAAATAGATAGATAGATAGAAAAACAGATAGATAGACGGATAAACAGACAAACCTGCAGATAGATAGAAAGATAGATAGATAGATAGATAGATAGATAGATAAGCAGATAGATAGATAGATAGATAAACAGACAGACATGTAGATAGATAGATAGATAAACATATAGATAGACAGATAAATAGACAGACATGCAGATAGATAAATAGATAAACAGACAGACATGCAGAAAGATAGCTAGATTTATAGATAAACAGATAAAAAGATAGATAGATAGATAAACAGATGGACATGCAGAAAGATAGATAGATAAACAGATAGATAGACAGATAAACAGACAGACTTGTAGATAGATAGATAAACAGATAGATAGATAGACAGATAAACAGACAGACATGTAAATAGATAGATACACAGATAGATAGAAAGATAAACAGACAGACATGCAGAAAGCTAAATAGATAGATAAACAGACAGGCATGCAGAAAGATAGATAGATAGATAGATAGATAGATATATAGATAGACAGATAAACAGACAGACATGCAGAAAGATAGGATAGATAGAAAGATAGATAGATAGACAGATAGAAAGACAGATAAACAGACAGACATGCAGATAGATAGATAGACAGATAGATAAACATACAGTCATGTAGATAGATAGATGGATAAACAAATAGATAGATTGAAAAACAGACAGACATGCAGATAGATAGATAGATAAACAGATAGACAGACAGATAAAAAGACAGACATGCAAATAGATAGATAGATAGACAAACAGATAGATAGACGGATAAACAGACAAGATAGATAGATAGATAGATAGATAGATAGATAGATAAACAGACAGACATGTAGATAGATAGATAGATAAACATATAGATAGACAGATAAATAGACAGACATGCAGATAGATAGATAGATAAACAGACAGACATGCAGATAGATAGATAGATAAACATACAGACATGTAGATAGATAGATAGATAGATAAACAAATAGATAGATTGAAAAACAGACAGACATGCAGATAGATAGATAGATAGATACACAAACAGATAGATAGATGGATAAACAGACAGACATGCAGATAGATAGATAGATAGATAGATAGATAGATAGATAGATAGATAGATAAGCAGATAGAAAATTAGATAAACAGATAGATAAATAGATAAACAGACAGACATGTAGATATATAGATAGATAAAAATATAGATAGACAGATAAATAGACAGACATGCAGATAGATAGATAGATAGATAGATAAACAGACAGACATGTAGATAGATTTATGGATAAACAGATAGATAGATAAACAGACAGACATGCAGAAAGATAGCTAGATTTATAGATAAACAGATAAAAAGATAAATAGATAGATAGATAAACAGATGGACATGCAGAAAGATAGATAGATAAACAGATAGATAGACAGATAAACAGACAGACAAGTAGATAGATAGATAGATAAACAGATAGATAGATAGACAGATAAACAGCCAGACATGTAGATAGATAGAAAGATAGATAGATAAACAGAAAGACATGCAGAAAGATAGATAGATAGATAAACAGATAGGCATGCAGAAAGATAGATAGATAGATAGATAGATAGACAGATAAACAGACAGACATGCAGAAAGATAGAAGGATAGATAGAAAGATAGATAGATAGACAGATAGAAAGACAGATAAACAGACAGACATGCAGATAGATAGATTGATAGACAGATATATAAACATACAGTCATATAGATAGATAGATGGATAAACAAATAGATAGATTGAAAAACAGACAGACATGCAGATAGATAGATAGATAAACAGATAGACAGACAGATAAAAAGACAGACATGCAAATAGATAGATAGATAGACAAACAGATAGATAGACGGATAAACAGACAAACCTGCAGATAGATAGAAAGATAGATAGATAGATAAGCAGATAGATAGATAGATAGATAGATAAACAGACAGACATGTAGATAGATAGATAGATAAACATATAGATAGACAGATAAATAGACAGACATGCAGATAGATAGGTAAACAGACAGACATGCAGATAGATAGATAGATAAACATACAGACATGTAGATAGATAGATAGATAGATAAACAAATAGATAGATTGAAAAACAGACAGACATGCAGATAGATAGATAGATAAACAGATAGAAAGACAGATAAAAAGACAGATATGCAGATAGATAGAAAGATAGATAGATAGATACACAAACAGATAGATAGATGGATAAATAGACAGACATGCAGATAGATAGATAGATAGATAGATAGATAAGCAGATAGAAAATTAGATAAACAGATAGATAGATAGATAAACAGACAGACATGTAGATATATAGATAGATAAAAATATAGATAGACAGATAAATAGACAGACATGCAGATAGATAGATAGATAGATAAACAGACAGACATGTAGATAGATTTATGGATAAACAGATAGATAGATAAATAGATAAACAGACAGACATGCAGAAAGATAGCTAGATTTATAGATAAACAGATAAAAAGATAAATAGATAGATAGATAAACAGATGGACATGCAGAAAGATAGATAGATAAACAGATAGATAGACAGATAAACAGACAGACATGTAGATAGATAGATAGATAAACAGATAGATAGATAGACAGATAAACAGCCAGACATGTAGATAGATAGATACACAGATAGATAGAGAGGTAAACAGACAGACATGCAGAAAGCTAGATAGATAGATAAACTGATAGATAGATAAACAGATGGGTATGCAGAAAGATAGGTAGATAGATAGACAGATAAACAGACAGAAATGCAGATAGATAGATTGATAGACAGATAGATAAACATACAGACATGTAGATAGATAGATAAACAAATAGATAGATTGAAAAACAGACAGACATGCAGATAGATAGATAAACAGATAGAAAGACAGATAAAAAGACAGACATGCAAATAGATAGATAGATAGATAGACAAACAGATAGATAGACAGATAAACAGAGAGACATGTAGATAGATAGATAGATAGATAGATAGACAAACAGACAGACATGTAGAAAGATAGATAGATAGAGAGATAGATAGACAGATAAACAGACAGACATGCAGAAAGATAGAAAGATAGATAGATAGATAGATAGATAGATATTTAGATAGATAGATACACAGATAGAAAGACAGATAAACAGACAGACATTCAGATAGATAGATAGATAGATAGATAGATAGATAGATAGATAGATAGACATAGAAATAGACAGACATGCAGATAGATACATAGATAGATTGATAAACAGACAGACATGTAGATAGATTTATGGATAAACAGATAGATAGATAAATAGATAAACAGACAGACATGCAGAAAGATAGCTAGATTTATAGATAAACAGATAAAAAGATAAATAGATAAACAGATGGACATGCAGAAAGATAGATAGATAAACAGATAGATAGACAGATAAACAGACAGACAAGTAGATAGATAGATAGATAAACAGATAGATAGATAGACAGATAAACAGCCAGACATGTAGATAGATAGAAAGATAGATAGATAAACAGAAAGACATGCAGAAAGATAGATAGATAGATAAACAGATAGGCATGCAGAAAGATAGATAGATAGATAGATAGACAGATAAACAGACAGACATGCAGAAAGATAGAAGGATAGATAGAAAGATAGATAGATAGACAGATAGAAAGACAGATAAACAGACAGACATGCAGATAGATAGATTGATAGACAGATAGATAAACATACAGTCATATAGATAGATAGATGGATAAACAAATAGATAGATTGAAAAACAGACAGACATGCAGATAGATAGATAGATAAACAGATAGACAGACCGATAAAAAGACAGACATGCAAATAGATAGATAGATAGACAAACAGATAGATAGACGGATAAACAGACAAACCTGCAGATAGATAGAAAGATAGATAGATAGATAGATAGATAAGCAGATAGATAGATAGATAGATAAACAGACAGACATGTAGATAGATAGATAGATAAACATATAGATAGACAGATAAATAGACAGACATGCAGATAGATAAATAGATAAACAGACAGACATGCAGAAAGATAGCTAGATTTATAGATAAACAGATAAAAAGATAGATAGATAGATAAACAGATGGACATGCAGAAAGATAGATAGATAAACAGATAGATAGACAGATAAACAGACAGACTTGTAGATAGATAGATAAACAGATAGATAGATAGACAGATAAACAGACAGACATGTAAATAGATAGATACACAGATAGATAGAAAGATAAACAGACAGACATGCAGAAAGCTAAATAGATAGATAAACAGACAGGCATGCAGAAAGATAGATAGATAGATAGATAGATAGATATATAGATAGACAGATAAACAGACAGACATGCAGAAAGATAGGATAGATAGAAAGATAGATAGATAGACAGATAGAAAGACAGATAAACAGACAGACATGCAGATAGATAGATAGACAGATAGATAAACATACAGTCATGTAGATAGATAGATGGATAAACAAATAGATAGATTGAAAAACAGACAGACATGCAGATAGATAGATAGATAAACAGATAGACAGACAGATAAAAAGACAGACATGCAAATAGATAGATAGATAGACAAACAGATAGATAGACGGATAAACAGACAAGATAGATAGATAGATAGATAGATAAACAGACAGACATGTAGATAGATAGATAGATAAACATATAGATAGACAGATAAATAGACAGACATGCAGATAGATAGATAGATAAACAGACAGACATGCAGATAGATAGATAGATAAACATACAGACATGTAGATAGATAGATAGATAGATAAACAAATAGATAGATTGAAAAACAGACAGACATGCAGATAGATAGATAGATAGATACACAAACAGATAGATAGATGGATAAACAGACAGACATGCAGATAGATAGATAGATAGATAGATAGATAGATAGATAGATAGATAAGCAGATAGAAAATTAGATAAACAGATAGATAAATAGATAAACAGACAGACATGTAGATATATAGATAGATAAAAATATAGATAGACAGATAAATAGACAGACATGCAGATAGATAGATAGATAGATAGATAAACAGACAGACATGTAGATAGATTTATGGATAAACAGATAGATAGATAAACAGACAGACATGCAGAAAGATAGCTAGATTTATAGATAAACAGATAAAAAGATAAATAGATAGATAGATAAACAGATGGACATGCAGAAAGATAGATAGATAAACAGATAGATAGACAGATAAACAGACAGACAAGTAGATAGATAGATAGATAAACAGATAGATAGATAGACAGATAAACAGCCAGACATGTAGATAGATAGAAAGATAGATAGATAAACAGAAAGACATGCAGAAAGATAGATAGATAGATAAACAGATAGGCATGCAGAAAGATAGATAGATAGATAGATAGATAGATAGACAGATAAACAGACAGACATGCAGAAAGATAGAAGGATAGATAGAAAGATAGATAGATAGACAGATAGAAAGACAGATAAACAGACAGACATGCAGATAGATAGATTGATAGACAGATATATAAACATACAGTCATATAGATAGATAGATGGATAAACAAATAGATAGATTGAAAAACAGACAGACATGCAGATAGATAGATAGATAAACAGATAGACAGACAGATAAAAAGACAGACATGCAAATAGATAGATAGATAGACAAACAGATAGATAGACAGATAAACAGACAAACCTGCAGATAGATAGAAAGATAGATAGATAGATAGATAAGCAGATAGATAGATAGATAGATAGATAAACAGACAGACATGTAGATAGATAGATAGATAAACATATAGATAGACAGATAAATAGACAGACATGCAGATAGATAGATAAACAGACAGACATGCAGATAGATAGATAGATAAACATACAGACATGTAGATAGATAGATAGATAGATAAACAAATAGATAGATTGAAAAACAGACAGACATGCAGATAGATAGATAGATAAACAGATAGAAAGACAGATAAAAAGACAGATATGCAGATAGATAGAAAGATAGATAGATAGATACACAAACAGATAGATAGATGGATAAATAGACAGACATGCAGATAGATAGATAGATAGATAGATAGATAGATAGATAGATAAGCAGATAGAAAATTAGATAAACAGATAGATAGATAGATAAACATACAGACATGTAGATATATAGATAGATAAAAATATAGATAGACAGATAAATAGACAGACATGCAGATAGATAGATAGATAGATAAACAGACAGACATGTAGATAGATTTATGGATAAACAGATAGATAGATAAATAGATAAACAGACAGACATGCAGAAAGATAGCTAGATTTATAGATAAACAGATAAAAAGATAAATAGATAGATAGATAAACAGATGGACATGCAGAAAGATAGATAGATAAACAGATAGATAGACAGATAAACAGACAGACATGTAGATAGATAGATAGATAAACAGATAGATAGATAGACAGATAAACAGCCAGACATGTAGATAGATAGATACACAGATAGATAGAGAGGTAAACAGACAGACATGCAGAAAGCTAGATAGATAGATAAACTGATAGATAGATAAACAGATGGGTATGCAGAAAGATAGGTAGATAGATAGACAGATAAACAGACAGAAATGCAGATAGATAGATTGATAGACAGATAGATAAACATACAGACATGTAGATAGATAGATAAACAAATAGATAGATTGAAAAACAGACAGACATGCAGATAGATAGATAAACAGATAGAAAGACAGATAAAAAGACAGACATGCAAATAGATAGATAGATAGATAGACAAACAGATAGATAGACAGATAAACAGAGAGACATGTAGATAGATAGATAGATAGATAGATAGACAAACAGACAGACATGTAGAAAGATAGATAGATAGAGAGATAGATAGACAGATAAACAGACAGACATGCAGAAAGATAGAAAGATAGATAGATAGATAGATATTTAGATAGATAGATACACAGATAGAAAGACAGATAAACAGACAGACATTCAGATAGATAGATAGATAGATAGATAGATAGACATAGAAATAGACAGACATGCAGATAGATACATAGATAGATTGATAGATCGATAGATTGATAGATAGATAGATAGATAGATAGATAAATAAATAGATAGATAGATAAAAAGATAGACAGATAAATAGACAGACATGCAGATAGATAGATAGATAGATAGATGTATAGATAGATAGATAGATAGATAAAAAGACACACATGCAGATAGATAGATAGATAAATAGACAGACATGCAGATATATAGATAGATAGATAGATAGATAGACAGATAAACAGACAGACATGTAGATAGATAGATAGATAGATAGATGGATGGATGGATAGATAGATAGACAGATAAACAGACAGACATGCATAAAGATAGATAGATAGATAGATAGATAGACAGATAAACAGATAGACATGCAGATAGATAGAAAGACAGATAAACAGACAGACATGCAGATAGATAGATAGATAGATAGATAGATAAACATACAGACATGTAGATAGATAGATAGATAGATAGATAAACAAATAGATAGATTGAAAAACAGACATACATGCAGATAGATAGATAAACAGATAGAAAGACAGATAAAAAGACAGATATGCAGATAGATAGATACACAAACAGATAGATAGATGGATAAACAGACAGACATGCAGATAGATAGATAGATAGATAGATGGATAGATAGATAGATTGATATATAGATAGATAGATAAGCAGATAGAAAAATAGACATGTAGATATATAGATAGATAAACATATAGATAGACAGATAAATAGACAGACATGCATATAGATAGATAGATAGATAGATAGATAAACAGAAAGACATGTAGATAGATTTATGGATAAACAGATAGATAGATAAACAGATAGATAGATAAATAGATAAACAGACAGACATGCAGAAAGATAGCTAGATTTATAGATAAACAGATAAAAAGATAGATAGATAGATAAACAGATGGACATGCAGAAAGATAGATAGATAAACAGATAGATAGACAGATAAACAGACAGACATGTAGATAGATAGATAAACAGATAGATAGATAGACAGATATATAAACATACAGTCATATAGATAGATAGATGGATAAACAAATAGATAGATTGAAAAACAGACAGACATGCAGATAGATAGATAGATAAACAGATAGACAGACAGATAAAAAGACAGACATGCAAATAGATAGATAGATAGACAAACAGATAGATAGACAGATAAACAGACAAACCTGCAGATAGATAGAAAGATAGATAGATAGATAGATAAGCAGATAGATAGATAGATAGATAGATAAACAGACAGACATGTAGATAGATAGATAGATAAACATATAGATAGACAGATAAATAGACAGACATGCAGATAGATAGATAAACAGACAGACATGCAGATAGATAGATAGATAAACATACAGACATGTAGATAGATAGATAGATAGATAAACAAATAGATAGATTGAAAAACAGACAGACATGCAGATAGATAGATAGATAAACAGATAGAAAGACAGATAAAAAGACAGATATGCAGATAGATAGAAAGATAGATAGATAGATACACAAACAGATAGATAGATGGATAAATAGACAGACATGCAGATAGATAGATAGATAGATAGATAGATAGATAGATAAGCAGATAGAAAATTAGATAAACAGATAGATAGATAGATAAACAGACAGACATGTAGATATATAGATAGATAAAAATATAGATAGACAGATAAATAGACAGACATGCAGATAGATAGATAGATAGATAAACAGACAGACATGTAGATAGATTTATGGATAAACAGATAGATAGATAAATAGATAAACAGACAGACATGCAGAAAGATAGCTAGATTTATAGATAAACAGATAAAAAGATAAATAGATAGATAGATAAACAGATGGACATGCAGAAAGATAGATAGATAAACAGATAGATAGACAGATAAACAGACAGACATGTAGATAGATAGATAGATAAACAGATAGATAGATAGACAGATAAACAGCCAGACATGTAGATAGATAGATACACAGATAGATAGAGAGGTAAACAGACAGACATGCAGAAAGCTAGATAGATAGATAAACTGATAGATAGATAAACAGATGGGTATGCAGAAAGATAGGTAGATAGATAGACAGATAAACAGACAGAAATGCAGATAGATAGATTGATAGACAGATAGATAAACATACAGACATGTAGATAGATAGATAAACAAATAGATAGATTGAAAAACAGACAGACATGCAGATAGATAGATAAACAGATAGAAAGACAGATAAAAAGACAGACATGCAAATAGATAGATAGATAGATAGACAAACAGATAGATAGACAGATAAACAGAGAGACATGTAGATAGATAGATAGATAGATAGATAGACAAACAGACAGACATGTAGAAAGATAGATAGATAGAGAGATAGATAGACAGATAAACAGACAGACATGCAGAAAGATAGAAAGATAGATAGATAGATAGATAGATAGATATTTAGATAGATAGATACACAGATAGAAAGACAGATAAACAGACAGACATTCAGATAGATAGATAGATAGATAGATAGATAGACATAGAAATAGACAGACATGCAGATAGATACATAGATAGATTGATAGATCGATAGATTGATAGATAGATAGATAGATAGATAGATAAATAAATAGATAGATAGATAAAAAGATAGACAGATAAATAGACAGACATGCAGATAGATAGATAGATAGATAGATGTATAGATAGATAGATAGATAGATAAAAAGACACACATGCAGATAGATAGATAGATAAATAGACAGACATGCAGATATATAGATAGATAGATAGATAGATAGACAGATAAACAGACAGACATGTAGATAGATAGATAGATAGATAGATGGATGGATGGATAGATAGATAGACAGATAAACAGACAGACATGCATAAAGATAGATAGATAGATAGATAGATAGACAGATAAACAGATAGACATGCAGATAGATAGAAAGACAGATAAACAGACAGACATGCAGATAGATAGATAGATAGATAGATAGATAAACATACAGACATGTAGATAGATAGATAGATAGATAGATAAACAAATAGATAGATTGAAAAACAGACATACATGCAGATAGATAGATAAACAGATAGAAAGACAGATAAAAAGACAGATATGCAGATAGATAGATACACAAACAGATAGATAGATGGATAAACAGACAGACATGCAGATAGATAGATAGATAGATAGATGGATAGATAGATAGATTGATATATAGATAGATAGATAAGCAGATAGAAAAATAGACATGTAGATATATAGATAGATAAACATATAGATAGACAGATAAATAGACAGACATGCATATAGATAGATAGATAGATAGATAGATAAACAGAAAGACATGTAGATAGATTTATGGATAAACAGATAGATAGATAAACAGATAGATAGATAAATAGATAAACAGACAGACATGCAGAAAGATAGCTAGATTTATAGATAAACAGATAAAAAGATAGATAGATAGATAAACAGATGGACATGCAGAAAGATAGATAGATAAACAGATAGATAGACAGATAAACAGACAGACATGTAGATAGATAGATAAACAGATAGATAGATAGACAGATAAACAGACAGACATGTAAATAGATAGATAGATAGATAGATACACAGATAGATAGAAAGATAAACAGACAGACATGCAGAAAGCTAGATAGATAGATAAACAGACAGGCATGCAGAAAGATAGATAGATAGATAGATAGACAGATAGAAAGACAGATAAACAGACAGACATGCAGATAGATAGATTGATAGACAGATAGATAAACATACAGTCATGTAGATAGATAGATGGATAAACAAATAGATAGATTGAAAAACAGACAGACATGCAGATAGATAGATAGATAAACAGATAGACAGACAGATAAAAAGACAGACGTGCAAATAGATAGATAGATAGACAAACAGATAGATAGACGGATAAACAGACAAACCTGCAGATAGATAGAAAGATAGATAGATAGATAGATAAGCAGATAGATAGATAGATAGATAGATAGATAGATAGATAGATAAACAGACAGACATGTAGATAGATAGATAGATAAACATATAGATAGACAGATAAATAGACAGACATGCAGATAGATAGATAGATAAACAGACAGACATGCAGATAGATAGATAGATAAACATACAGACATGTAGATAGATAGATAGATAGATAGATAAACAAATAGATAGATTGAAAAACAGACAGACATGCAGATAGATAGATAGATAAACAGATAGAAAGACAGATAAAAAGACAGATATGCAGATAGATAGAAAGATAGATAGATAGATACACAAACAGATAGATAGATGGATAAACAGACAGACATGCAGATAGATAGATAGATAGATAGATAGATAGATAGATAGATAAGCAGATAGAAAATTAGATAAACAGATAGATAGATAGATAAACAGACAGACATGTAGATATATAGATAGATAGAAATATAGATAGACAGATAAATAGACAGACATGCAGATAGATAGATAGATAGATAGATAAACAGACAGACATGTAGATAGATTTATGGATAAACAGATAGATAGATAAATAGATAAACAGACAGACATGCAGAAAGATAGCTAGATTTATAGATAAACAGATAAAAAGATAAATAGATAGATAGATAAACAGATGGACATGCAGAAAGATAGATAGATAAACAGATAGATAGACAGATAAACAGACAGACATGTAGATAGATAGATAGATAAACAGATAGATAGATAGACAGATAAACAGCCAGACATGTAGATAGATAGATACACAGATAGATAGAGAGGTAAACAGACAGACATGCAGAAAGCTAGATAGATAGATAAACTGATAGATAGATAAACAGATGGGTATGCAGAAAGATAGGTAGATAGATAGACAGATAAACAGACAGACATGCAGAAAGATAGAAGGATAGATAGAAAGATAGAAAGATAGATATATAGACAGATAGAAAGACAGATAAACAGACAGAAATGCAGATAGATAGATTGATAGACAGATAGATAAACATACAGACATGTAGATAGATAGATAAACAAATAGATAGATTGAAAAACAGACAGACATGCAGATAGATAGATAAACAGATAGAAAGACAGATAAAAAGACAGACATGCAAATAGATAGATAGATAGATAGACAAACAGATAGATAGACAGATAAACAGAGAGACATGTAGATAGATAGATAGATAGATAGATAGACAGATAGATAGATAGATATGTAGACAAACAGACAGACATGTAGAAAGATAGATAGACAGATAAACAGACAGACATGCATAAAGATAGAAAGATAGATAGATAGATAGATAGATATTTAGATAGATAGATACACAGATAGAAAGAGGGATAAACAGACAGACATTCAGATAGATAGATAGATAGATAGATAGATAGATAGATAGATAGATAGATAGATAGACATAGAAATAGACAAACATGCAGATAGATAGAAAGATAGATAGATAGATAAGCAGATAGATAGATAGATAAACAGACAGACATGTAGATAGATAGATAGATAGATACACAGATAGAAAGACAGACATGCAGATAGATAAATCGATAGATAAATAGATAGCTAGATAGATACATAGATAAACAGATAGACAGACAGACAAACAGACAGACATGTAGATAGATAGATAGATACAGATAGATAGACAGATAAACAGACAGACATGTAAATAGATAGATAGATACACAGATAGATAGAAAGATAAACAGATAGATAGATAAACAGATGAACATGCAGAAAGATAGATAGATAGATAGATAGATAGATAGATAGATAGATAAACAGATAGATCGAAAGATAGATAGATAAATAAACAGATAGATAGATAAACAGACAGACATGCAGAAAGATAGCTAGATTTATAGATAAACAGATAGATAAACAGATAAATAGATAGATAGATAGATAGATAGATAAAAAGACGGACATGCAGAAAGATAGATAGATAGATAAACAGATAGATAGCCTTATAAACAGACAGACATGTAGATAGATAGAAAGATAGATAGATAAACAGACGGACATACAGAAAGAAAGATAGATAGACAGATAGATAGACAGATAAACAGACAGACATGTAGATAGATAGATAGATAGATAGATAGATAGATAGATAAACAGAAAAACATGCAGAAAGATAGATAGATAAACAGATAGATAGATAAACAGACGGACATACAGAAAGATAGATAGATAGATAGACAGATAGATAGACAGATAAACAGACAGACATGTAGATAGATAGATAGATATATAGATAGATAGAAAGATAGATAGATACACATTTAGATAGAAAGATAAACAGACAGACATGCAGAAAGATAGATAGATAAACAGATAGATAGATAAACAGACGGACATGCAGAAAGATAGATAGATAGACAGATATATAGACAGATAAACAGACAGACATGTAGATAGATAGATAGATAGATAGAAAGATAGATAGATACACATATAGATAGAAAGATAAACAGACAGACATGCACAAAGATAGATAGATAAACAGATAGATAGATAAAGAAGACGTACATGCAGATAGATAGATCGACAGATAGATAGACAGATAAACAGAGAGACATGTAGATAGATAGATAGACATATAGATAGATAGATAGATAGATAGACAAACAGACAGACATGTAGAAAGATAGAGAGATAGATAGATAGATAGATAGATAGATAGATAGATAGAAAGATAGATAGACAGATAAACAGACAGACATGCAGAAAGATAGAAAGATAGATAGATAGATAGATAGATAGATAGATAGATAGATAAATAGATAGATATTTAGATAGATAGATAGATAACCAGATAGAAAGACAGATAAACAGACAGACATTCAGATAGATAGATAGATAGATAGATAGATAGACATAGAAATAGACAGACATGCAGATAGATACATAGATAGATTGATAGATCGATAGATTGATAGATAGATAGATAGATAGATAAATAGATAGATAAATAGATAGATATATAAAAAGATAGACAGACATGCAGATAGATAGATATATAGATAAAAAGACACACATGCAGATAGGTAGATAGATAAATAGACAGACATGCAGATAGATAGATAGACAGATAAACAGACAGATAGAAAGATAGATAGATAGATGGATGGATAGATAGATAGACAGATAAACAGACAGACATGCATAAAGATAGATAGATAGATAGATAGATAGACAGATAAACAGATAGACATGCAGATAGATAGAAAGATAGAAAGACAGATAAACAGACAGACATGCAGATAGATAGATAGATCGATAGATAGATAGATAGATAGATAAACATACAGACATGTAGATAGATAGATAGATAAACAAATAGATATATTGAAAAACAGACATACATGCAGATAGATAGATAAACAGATAGAAAGACAGATAAAAAGACAGACATGTAGATAGATAGATAGATAGATAGATAGAAAGATAGATAGATACACATTTAGATAGAAAGATAAACAGACAGACATGCAGAAAGATAGATGGATAGATAGATAGACAGATAAACAGACAGACATGTAGATAGATAGATAGATAGATAGAAAGATAGATAGATACACATATAGATAGAAAGATAAACAGACAGACATGCAGAAAGATAGATAGATAGATAGATACATAGATAGATACATAGATAGATACATAGATAAACAGATAGATAGACAGACAAACAGACAGACATGTAGATAGATAGATAGATACAGATAGATAGACAGATAAACAGACAGACATGTAAATAGATAGATAGATACACAGATAGATAGAAAGATAAACAGATAGATAGATAAACAGACGGACATGCAGAAAGATAGATAGATAGATAGATAGATAGATAGATAGATAGATAAACAGATAGATCGAAAGATAGATAGATAAATAAACAGATAGATAGATAAACAGACAGACATGCAGAAATCTAGATAGATAGATAAACTGATAGATAGATAAACAGATGGGCATGCAGAAAGATAGGTAGATAGATAGATAGATAGACAGATAAGAAGGATAGATAGAAAGATAGAAAGATAGATAGATAGACAGATAGAAATACAGATAAACAGACAGACATGCAGATAGATAGATTGATAGATAGATAGATAAACATACAGACATGTAGATAGATAGATAGATAAACAAATAGATAGATTGAAAAACAGACAGACATGCAGATATAGATAAACAGATAGAAAGACAGATAAAAAGACAGACATGCAAATAGATAGACAAACAGATAGATAGACGGATAAACAGACAAACATGCAGATAGATAGAAAGATAGATAGATAGATAAGCAGATAGATAGATAGATACACAGACAGACATGTAGATAGATAGATAGATAGATAGATAGATAGATAGATACACAGATATAAAGACAGACATGCAGATAGATAAATCGATAGATAAATAGATAGATAGATAGATACATAGATAAACAGATAGACAAACAGACAGACATGTAGATAGATAGATAGATACAGATAGATAGACAGATAAACAGACAGACATGTAAATAGATAGATAGATAGATACACAGATAGATAGAAAGATAAACAGATAGATAGATAAACAGATGGACATGCAGAAAGATAGATAGATAGATAGATAGATAGATAGATAGATATATAGATAGATAAACAGATAGATCGAAAGATAGATAGATAAATAAACAGACAGACATGCAGAAAGATAGCTAGATTTATAGATAAACAGATAGATAAACAGATAAATAGATAGATAGATAGATAGATAGATAAAAAGACGGACATGCAGAAAGATAGATAGATCGATAAACAGATAGATAGCCTTATAAACAGACAGACATGTAGATAGATAGAAAGATAGATAGATAAACAGAAAGACATGCAGAAAGATAGATAGATAGATAAACAGATAGGCATGCAGAAAGATAGATAGATAGATAGATAGACAGATAAACAGACAGACATGCAGAAAGATAGAAGGATAGATAGAAAGATAGATAGATAGACAGATAGAAAGACAGATAAACAGACAGACATGCAGATAGATAGATTGATAGACAGATAGATAAACATACAGTCATGTAGATAGATAGATGGATAAACAAATAGATAGATTGAAAAACAGACAGACATGCAGATAGATAGATAGATAAACAGATAGACAGACAGATAAAAAGACAGACATGCAAATAGATAGATAGATAGACAAACAGATAGATAGACGGATAAACAGACAAACCTGCAGATAGATAGAAAGATAGATAGATAGATAGATAGATAGATAGATAAGCAGATAGATAGATAGATAGATAGATAGATAAACAGACAGACATGTAGATAGATAGATAGATAGATAGATAAACAAATAGATAGATTGAAAAACAGACAGACATGCAGATAGATAGATAGATAAACAGATAGAAAGACAGATAAAAAGACAGATATGCAGATAGATAGAAAGATAGATAGATATATACACAAACAGATAGATAGATGGATAAACAGACAGACATGCAGATAGATAGATAGATAGATAAGCAGATAGAAAATTAGATAAACAGATAGATAGATAGATAAACAGACAGACATGTAGATATATAGATAGATAAAAATATAGATAGACAGATAAATAGACAGACATGCAGATAGATAGATAGATAGATAGATAAACAGACAGACATGTAGATAGATTTATGGATAAACAGATAGATAGATAAATAGATAAACAGACAGACATGCAGAAAGATAGCTAGATTTATAGATAAACAGATAAAAAGATAAATAGATAGATAGATAAACAGATGGACATGCAGAAAGATAGATAGATAAACAGATAGATAGACAGATAAACAGACAGACATGTAGATAGATAGATAAACAGATAGATAGATAGACAGATAAACAGCCAGACATGTAGATAGATAGATACACAGATAGATAGAGAGGTAAACAGACAGACATGCAGAAAGCTAGATAGATAGATAAACTGATAGATAGATAAACAGATGGGTATGCAGAAAGATAGGTAGATAGATAGACAGATAAACAGACAGACATGCAGAAAGATAGAAGGATAGATAGAAAGATAGAAAGATAGATAGATAGACAGATAGAAAGACAGATAAACAGACAGAAATGTAGATAGATAGATAGACAAACAGATAGATAGACAGATAAACAGAGAGACATGTAGATAGATAGATAGATAGATAGATAGATAGATAGACAGATAGATAGATAGACAAACAGACAGACATGTAGAAAGATAGAGAGATAGATAGACAGATAAACAGACAGACATGCAGAAAGATAGAAAGATAGATAGATAGATAGATAGATAAACAGATGGGCATGCAGAAAGATAGGTAGATAGATAGATAGATAGATAGATAGATAGATAGACAGATAAACAGACAGACATGCAGATAGATAGATTGATAGATAGATAAACATACAGACATGTAGATAGATAGATAGATAAACAAATAGATAGATTGAAAAACAGACAGACATGCAGATATAGATAAACAGATAGAAAGACAGATACAAAGACAGACATGCAAATAGATAGACAAACAGATAGATAGATGGATAAACAGACAAACATGCAGATAGATAGATAGATAGATAAGCAGATAGATAGATAGATAAACAGACAGACATGTAGATAGATAGATAGATAGATAGATAGATAGATACACAGATAGAAAGACAGACATGCAGATAGATAAATCGATAGATAAATAGATAGCTAGATAGATACATAGATAAACAGATAGACAGACAGACAAACAGACAGACATGTAAATAGATAGATAGATACAGATAGATAGACAGATAAACAGACAGACATGTAAATAGATAGATAGATACACAGATAGATAGAAAGATAAACAGATAGATAGATAAACAGATGGACATGCAGAAAGATAGATAGATAGATAGATAGATAAACAGATAGATCAAAAGATAGATAGATAAATAAACAGATAGATAGATAAACAGACAGACATGCAGAAAGATAGCTAGATTTATAGATAAACAGATAGATAAACAGATAAATAGATAGATAGATAGATAGATAGATAGATAGATAAAAAGACGGACATGAAGAAAGATAGATACATAGATAAACAGATAGATAGCCTTATAAACAGACAGACATGTAGATAGATAGAAAGATAGATAGATAAACAGAAAGACATGCAGAAAGATAGATAGATAGATAAACAGATAGATAGATAAACAGACGGACATACAGAAAGAAAGATAGATAGACAGATAGATAGACAGATAAACAAACAGACATGTAGATAGATAGATAGATATATAGATAGATAGATAGATAAACAGAAAGACATGCAGAAAGATAGATAGATAAACAGATAGATAGATAAACAGACGGACATACAGAAAGATAGATAGATAGATAGACATATAGATAGACAGATAAACAGACAGACATGTAGATAGATAGATAGATAGATAGATAGAAAGATAGATAGATACACATTTAGATAGAAAGATAAACAGACAGACATGCAGAAAGATAGATAGATAAACAGATAGATAGATAAACAGACGGACATGCAGAAAGATAGATAGATAGATAGATAGACAGATAGATAGACAGATAAACAGACAGACATGTAGATAGATAGATAGATAGAAAGATAGATAGATACACATATAGATAGAAAGATAAACAGACAGACATGCACAAAGATAGATAGATAAACAGATAGATAGATAAACAGACGGACATGCAGAAAGATAGATAGATAGATCGACAGATAGATAGACAGATAAACAGAGAGACATGTAGATAGATAGATAGACAGATAGATAGATAGATAGATAGATAGATAGATAGATAGATAAACAGACAGACATGCAGAAAGATAGAAAGATAGATAGATAGATAGATAGATAGATAGATAGATAAATAGATAGATATTTAGATAGATAGATAACCAGATAGAAAGACAGATAAACAGACAGACATTCAGATAGATAGATAGATAGATAGATAGATAGATAGACATAGAAATAGACAGACATGCAGATAGATACATAGATAGATTGATAGATCGATAGATTGATAGATAGATAGATAGATAGATAGATAGATAGATAGATAAATAGATAGATAAATAGATAGATAGATAAAAAGATAGACAGACATGCAGATAGATAGATATATAGATAAAAAGACACACATGCAGATAGGTAGATATATAAATAGACAGACATGCAGATAGATAGATAGATAGACAGATAAACAGACAGACAGGTAGATAGAAAGATAGATAGATAGATGGATGGATAGATAGATAGACAGATAAACAGACAGACATGCATAAAGATAGATAGATAGATAGATAGATAGATAGATAGATAGATAGATAGATAGATAGATAGAAAGATAGATAGATAGATACACAGATAGAAAGACAGATAAACAGACAGACATGCAGATAGATAAATCGATAGATAAATAGATAGATAGATAGATACATAGATAAACAGATAGATAGACAGACAAACAGACAGACATGTAGATAGATAGATAGATACAGATAGATAGACAGATAAACAGACAGACATGTAAATAGATAGATAGATACACAGATAGATAGAAAGATAAACAGATAGATAGATAAACAGACGGACATGCAGAAAGATAGATAGATAGATAGATAGATAGATAGATAAACAGATAGATCGAAAGATAGATAGATAAATAAACAGATAGATAGATAAACAGACAGACATGCAGAAATCTAGATAGATAGATAAACTGATAGATAGATAAACAGATGGGCATGCAGAAAGATAGGTAGATAGATAGATAGATAGATAGATAGATAGATAGATAGACAGATAAACAGACAGACATGCAGATAGATAGATTGATAGATAGATAGATAAACATACAGACATGTAGATAGATAGATAGATAAACAAATAGATAGATTGAAAAACAGACAGACATGCAGATATAGATAAACAGATAGAAAGACAGATACAAAGACAGACATGCAAATAGATAGACAAACAGATAGATAGATGGATAAACAGACAAACATGCAGATAGATAGATAGATAGATAAGCAGATAGATAGATAGATAAACAGACAGACATGTAGATAGATAGATAGATAGATAGATAGATAGATACACAGATAGAAAGACAGACATGCAGATAGATAAATCGATAGATAAATAGATAGCTAGATAGATACATAGATAAACAGATAGACAGACAGACAAACAGACAGACATGTAAATAGATAGATAGATACAGATAGATAGACAGATAAACAGACAGACATGTAAATAGATAGATAGATAGATACACAG
>JARGYO010000214.1:1656907-1686907 GCA_029206835.1 Rana muscosa | reverse complement strand
GATAGATAGATAAACAGATAGACAGATAAAAAGACAGACATGCAAATAGATAGATAGATAGACAAACAGATAGATAGACGGATAAACAGACAAGATAGATAGATATATAGATAGATAGATAGATAAACAGACAGACATGTAGATAGATAGATAGATAAACATATAGATAGACAGATAAATAGACAGACATGCAGATAGATAGATAGATAAACAGACAGACATGCAGATAGATAGATAGATAAACATACAGACATGTAGATAGATAGATAGATAAACAAATAGATAGATTGAAAAACAGACAGACATGCAGATAGATAGAAAGATAGATAGATAGATACACAAACAGATAGATAGATGGATAAACAGACAGACATGCAGATAGATAGATAGATAGATAGATAAGCAGATAGAAAATTAGATAAACAGATAGATAGATAGATAAACAGACAGACATGTAGATATATAGATAGATAAAAATATAGATTGACAGATAAATAGACAGACATGCAGATAGATAGATAGATAGATAAACAGACAGACATGTAGATAGATTTATGGATAAACAGATAGATAGATAAATAGATAAACAGACAGACATGCAGAAAGATAGCTAGATTTATAGATAAACAGATAAAAAGATAAATAGATAAACAGATGGACATGCAGAAAGATAGATAGATAAACAGATAGATAGACAGATAAACAGACAGACAAGTAGATAGATAGATAGATAAACAGATAGATAGATAGACAGATAAACAGCCAGACATGTAGATAGATAGAAAGATAGATAGATAAACAGAAAGACATGCAGAAAGATAGATAGATAGATAAACAGATAGGCATGCAGAAAGATAGATAGATAGATAGATAGACAGATAAACAGACAGACATGCAGAAAGATAGAAGGATAGATAGAAAGATAGATAGATAGACAGATAGAAAGACAGATAAACAGACAGACATGCAGATAGATAGATTGATAGACAGATAGATAAACATACAGTCATATAGATAGATAGATGGATAAACAAATAGATAGATTGAAAAACAGACAGACATGCAGATAGATAGATAGATAAACAGATAGACAGACCGATAAAAAGACAGACATGCAAATAGATAGATAGATAGACAAACAGATAGATAGACGGATAAACAGACAAACCTGCAGATAGATAGAAAGATAGATAGATAGATAGATAGATAGATAAGCAGATAGATAGATAGATAGATAAACAGACAGACATGTAGATAGATAGATAGATAAACATATAGATAGACAGATAAATAGACAGACATGCAGATAGATAAATAGATAAACAGACAGACATGCAGAAAGATAGCTAGATTTATAGATAAACAGATAAAAAGATAGATAGATAGATAGATAAACAGATGGACATGCAGAAAGATAGATAGATAAACAGATAGATAGACAGATAAACAGACAGACTTGTAGATAGATAGATAAACAGATAGATAGATAGACAGATAAACAGACAGACATGTAAATAGATAGATACACAGATAGATAGAAAGATAAACAGACAGACATGCAGAAAGCTAAATAGATAGATAAACAGACAGGCATGCAGAAAGATAGATAGATAGATAGATAGATAGATATATAGATAGACAGATAAACAGACAGACATGCAGAAAGATAGGATAGATAGAAAGATAGATAGATAGACAGATAGAAAGACAGATAAACAGACAGACATGCAGATAGATAGATTGATAGACAGATAGATAAACATACAGTCATGTAGATAGATAGATGGATAAACAAATAGATAGATTGAAAAACAGACAGACATGCAGATAGATAGATAGATAAACAGATAGACAGACAGATAAAAAGACAGACATGCAAATAGATAGATAGATAGACAAACAGATAGATAGACGGATAAACAGACAAGATAGATAGATAGATAGATAGATAGATAGATAGATAGATAGATAAACAGACAGACATGTAGATAGATAGATAGATAAACATATAGATAGACAGATAAATAGACAGACATGCAGATAGATAGATAGATAAACAGACAGACATGCAGATAGATAGATAGATAAACATACAGACATGTAGATAGATAGATAGATAGATAAACAAATAGATAGATTGAAAAACAGACAGACATGCAGATAGATAGATAGATAGATAGATACACAAACAGATAGATAGATGGATAAACAGACAGACATGCAGATAGATAGATAGATAGATAGATAGATAGATAGATAGATAGATAGATAGATAGATAAGCAGATAGAAAATTAGATAAACAGATAGATAAATAGATAAACAGACAGACATGTAGATATATAGATAGATAAAAATATAGATAGACAGATAAATAGACAGACATGCAGATAGATAGATAGATAGATAGATAAACAGACAGACATGTAGATAGATTTATGGATAAACAGATAGATAGATAAACAGACAGACATGCAGAAAGATAGCTAGATTTATAGATAAACAGATAAAAAGATAAATAGATAGATAGATAAACAGATGGACATGCAGAAAGATAGATAGATAAACAGATAGATAGACAGATAAACAGACAGACAAGTAGATAGATAGATAGATAAACAGATAGATAGATAGACAGATAAACAGCCAGACATGTAGATAGATAGAAAGATAGATAGATAAACAGAAAGACATGCAGAAAGATAGATAGATAGATAAACAGATAGGCATGCAGAAAGATAGATAGATAGATAGATAGATAGATAGACAGATAAACAGACAGACATGCAGAAAGATAGAAGGATAGATAGAAAGATAGATAGATAGACAGATAGAAAGACAGATAAACAGACAGACATGCAGATAGATAGATTGATAGACAGATATATAAACATACAGTCATATAGATAGATAGATGGATAAACAAATAGATAGATTGAAAAACAGACAGACATGCAGATAGATAGATAGATAAACAGATAGACAGACAGATAAAAAGACAGACATGCAAATAGATAGATAGATAGACAAACAGATAGATAGACGGATAAACAGACAAACCTGCAGATAGATAGAAAGATAGATAGATAGATAGATAAGCAGATAGATAGATAGATAGATAGATAAACAGACAGACATGTAGATAGATAGATAGATAAACATATAGATAGACAGATAAATAGACAGACATGCAGATAGATAGATAAACAGACAGACATGCAGATAGATAGATAGATAAACATACAGACATGTAGATAGATAGATAGATAGATAAACAAATAGATAGATTGAAAAACAGACAGACATGCAGATAGATAAATAGATAAACAGATAGAAAGACAGATAAAAAGACAGATATGCAGATAGATAGAAAGATAGATAGATAGATACACAAACAGATAGATAGATGGATAAATAGACAGACATGCAGATAGATAGATAGATAGATAGATAGATAGATAGATAGATAGATAGATAGATAAGCAGATAGAAAATTAGATAAACAGATAGATAGATAGATAAACAGACAGACATGTAGATATATAGATAGATAAAAATATAGATAGACAGATAAATAGACAGACATGCAGATAGATAGATAGATAGATAAACAGACAGACATGTAGATAGATTTATGGATAAACAGATAGATAGATAAATAGATAAACAGACAGACATGCAGAAAGATAGCTAGATTTATAGATAAACAGATAAAAAGATAAATAGATAGATAGATAAACAGATGGACATGCAGAAAGATAGATAGATAAACAGATAGATAGACAGATAAACAGACAGACATGTAGATAGATAGATAGATAAACAGATAGATAGATAGACAGATAAACAGCCAGACATGTAGATAGATAGATACACAGATAGATAGAGAGGTAAACAGACAGACATGCAGAAAGCTAGATAGATAGATAAACTGATAGATAGATAAACAGATGGGTATGCAGAAAGATAGGTAGATAGATAGACAGATAAACAGACAGAAATGCAGATAGATAGATTGATAGACAGATAGATAAACATACATACATGTAGATAGATAGATAAACAAATAGATAGATTGAAAAACAGACAGACATGCAGATAGATAGATAAACAGATAGAAAGACAGATAAAAAGACAGACATGCAAATAGATAGATAGATAGATAGACAAACAGATAGATAGACAGATAAACAGAGAGACATGTAGATAGATAGATAGATAGATAGATAGACAAACAGACAGACATGTAGAAAGATAGATAGATAGAGAGATAGATAGACAGATAAACAGACAGACATGCAGAAAGATAGAAAGATAGATAGATAGATAGATAGATATTTAGATAGATAGATACACAGATAGAAAGACAGATAAACAGACAGACATTCAGATAGATAGATAGATAGATAGATAGATAGATAGATAGATAGACATAGAAATAGACAGACATGCAGATAGATACATAGATAGATTGATAGATCGATAGATTGATAGATAGATAGATAGATAGATAAATAAATAGATAGATAGATAAAAAGATAGACAGATAAATAGACAGACATGCAGATAGATAGATAGATAGATAGATGTATAGATAGATAGATAGATAGATAAAAAGACACACATGCAGATAGATAGATAGATAAATAGACAGACATGCAGATATATAGATAGATAGATAGATAGATAGACAGATAAACAGACAGACATGTAGATAGATAGATAGATAGATAGATGGATGGATGGATAGATAGATAGACAGATAAACAGACAGACATGCATAAAGATAGATATATAGATAGATAGACAGATAAACAGATAGACATGCAGATAGATAGAAAGACAGATAAACAGACAGACATGCAGATAGATAGATAGATAGATAGATAGATAAACATACAGACATGTAGATAGATAGATAGATAGATAGATAAACAAATAGATAGATTGAAAAACAGACATACATGCAGATAGATAGATAAACAGATAGAAAGACAGATAAAAAGACAGATATGCAGATAGATAGATACACAAACAGATAGATAGATGGATAAACAGACAGACATGCATATAGATAGATAGATAGATAGATGGATAGATAGATAGATTGATATATAGATAGATAGATAAGCAGATAGAAAAATAGACATGTAGATATATAGATAGATAAACATATAGATAGACAGATAAATAGACAGACATGCATATAGATAGATAGATAGATAGATAAACAGAAAGACATGTAGATAGATTTATGGATAAACAGATAGATAGATAAACAGATAGATAGATAAATAGATAAACAGACAGACATGCAGAAAGATAGCTAGATTTATAGATAAACAGATAAAAAGATAGATAGATAGATAAACAGATGGACATGCAGAAAGATAGATAGATAAACAGATAGATAGACATATAAACAGACAGACATGTAGATAGATAGATAAACAGATAGATAGATAGACAGATAAACAGACAGACATGTAAATAGATAGATAGATAGATAGATAGATAGATACACAGATAGATAGAAAGATAAACAGACAGACATGCAGAAAGCTAGATAGATAGATAAACAGACAGGCATGCAGAAAGATAGATAGATAGATAGATAGACAGATAGAAAGACAGATAAACAGACAGACATGCAGATAGATAGATTGATAGACAGATAGATAAACATACAGTCATGTAGATAGATAGATGGATAAACAAATAGATAGATTGAAAAACAGACAGACATGCAGATAGATAGATAGATAAACAGATAGACAGACAGATAAAAAGACAGATGTGCAAATAGATAGATAGATAGACAAACAGATAGATAGACGGATAAACAGACAAACCTGCAGATAGATAGAAAGATAGATAGATAGATAGATAAGCAGATAGATAGATAGATAGATAGATAGATAGATAGATAAACAGACAGACATGTAGATAGATAGATAGATAAACATATAGATAGACAGATAAATAGACAGACATGCAGATAGATAGATAGATAAACAGACAGACATGCAGATAGATAGATAGATAAACATACAGACATGTAGATAGATAGATAGATAGATAGATAGATAGATAAACAAATAGATAGATTGAAAAACAGACAGACATGCAGATAGATAGATAGATAAACAGATAGAAAGACAGATAAAAAGACAGATATGCAGATAGATAGAAAGATAGATAGATAGATACACAAACAGATAGATAGATGGATAAACAGACAGACATGCAGATAGATAGATAGATAGATAGATAGATAGATAAGCAGATAGAAAATTAGATAAACAGATAGATAGATAGATAAACAGACAGACATGTAGATATATAGATAGATAGAAATATAGATAGACAGATAAATAGACAGACATGCAGATAGATAGATAGATAGATAGATAAACAGACAGACATGTAGATAGATTTATGGATAAACAGATAGATAGATAAATAGATAAACAGACAGACATGCAGAAAGATAGCTAGATTTATAGATAAACAGATAAAAAGATAAATAGATAGATAGATAAACAGATGGACATGCAGAAAGATAGATAGATAAACAGATAGATAGACAGATAAACAGACAGACATGTAGATAGATAGATAGATAAACAGATAGATAGATAGACAGATAAACAGCCAGACATGTAGATAGATAGATACACAGATAGATAGAGAGGTAAACAGACAGACATGCAGAAAGCTAGATAGATAGATAAACTGATAGATAGATAAACAGATGGGTATGCAGAAAGATAGGTAGATAGATAGACAGATAAACAGACAGACATGCAGAAAGATAGAAGGATAGATAGAAAGATAGATATATAGACAGATAGAAAGACAGATAAACAGACAGAAATGCAGATAGATAGATTGATAGACAGATAGATAAACATACAGACATGTAGATAGATAGATAAACAAATAGATAGATTGAAAAACAGACAGACATGCAGATAGATAGATAAACAGATAGAAAGACAGATAAAAAGACAGACATGCAAATAGATAGATAGATAGATAGATAGACAAACAGATAGATAGACAGATAAACAGAGAGACATGTAGATAGATAGATAGATAGATAGATAGACAGATAGATAGATAGATATGTAGACAAACAGACAGACATGTAGAAAGATAGATAGACAGATAAACAGACAGACATGCAGAAAGATAGAAAGATAGATAGATAGATAGATAGATAGATATTTAGATAGATAGATACACAGATAGAAAGAGGGATAAACAGACAGACATTCAGATAGATAGATAGATAGATAGATAGATAGATAGATAGATAGATAGATAGACATAGAAATAGACAAACATGCAGATAGATAGAAAGATAGATAGATAGATAAGCAGATAGATAGATAGATAAACAGACAGACATGTAGATAGATAGATAGATAGATACACAGATAGAAAGACAGACATGCAGATAGATAAATCGATAGATAAATAGATAGCTAGATAGATACATAGATAAACAGATAGACAGACAGACAAACAGACAGACATGTAGATAGATAGATAGATACAGATAGATAGACAGATAAACAGACAGACATGTAAATAGATAGATAGATAGATACACAGATAGATAGAAAGATAAACAGATAGATAGATAAACAGATGAACATGCAGAAAGATAGATAGATAGATAGATAGATAGATAGATAGATAGATAGATAAACAGATAGATCGAAAGATAGATAGATAAATAAACAGATAGATAGATAAACAGACAGACATGCAGAAAGATAGCTAGATTTATAGATAAACAGATAGATAAACAGATAAATAGATAGATAGATAGATAGATAGATAAAAAGACGGACATGCAGAAAGATAGATAGATAGATAGATAGAAAGATAGATAGATACACATTTAGATAGAAAGATAAACAGACAGACATGCAGAAAGATAGATGGATAGATAGATAGACAGATAAACAGACAGACATGTAGATAGATAGATAGATAGATAGATAGATAGAAAGATAGATAGATACACATATAGATAGAAAGATAAACAGACAGACATGCAGAAAGATAGATAGATAGATAGATAGATACATAGATAGATACATAGATAGATACATAGATAAACAGATAGATAGACAGACAAACAGACAGACATGTAGATAGATAGATAGATACAGATAGATAGACAGATAAACAGACAGACATGTAAATAGATAGATAGATACACAGATAGATAGAAAGATAAACAGATAGATAGATAAACAGACGGACATGCAGAAAGATAGATAGATAGATAGATAGATAGATAAACAGATAGATCGAAAGATAGATAGATAAATAAACAGATAGATAGATAAACAGACAGACATGCAGAAATCTAGATAGATAGATAAACTGATAGATAGATAAACAGATGGGCATGCAGAAAGATAGGTAGATAGATAGATAGACAGATAAGAAGGATAGATAGAAAGATAGAAAGATAGATAGATAGACAGATAGAAAGACAGATAAACAGACAGACATGCAGATAGATAGATTGATAGATAGATAGATAAACATACAGACATGTAGATAGATAGATAGATAAACAAATAGATATATTGAAAAACAGACAGACATGCAGATATAGATAAACAGATAGAAAGACAGATAAAAAGACAGACATGCAAATAGATAGACAAACAGATAGATAGACGGATAAACAGACAAACATGCAGATAGATAGAAAGATAGATAGATAGATAAGCAGATAGATAGATAGATACACAGACAGACATGTAGATAGATAGATAGATAGATAGATAGATAGATACACAGATATAAAGACAGACATGCAGATAGATAAATCGATAGATAAATAGATAGATAGATAGATACATAGATAAACAGATAGACAAACAGACAGACATGTAGATAGATAGATAGATACAGATAGATAGACAGATAAACAGACAGACATGTAAATAGATAGATAGATAGATACACAGATAGATAGAAAGATAAACAGATAGATAGATAAACAGATGGACATGCAGAAAGATAGATAGATAGATAGATAGATAGATAGATAGATAGATATATAGATAGATAAACAGATAGATCGAAAGATAGATAGATAAATAAACAGACAGACATGCAGAAAGATAGCTAGATTTATAGATAAACAGATAGATAAACAGATAAATAGATAGATAGATAGATAGATAGATAAAAAGACGGACATGCAGAAAGATAGATAGATCGATAAACAGATAGATAGCCTTATAAACAGACAGACATGTAGATAGATAGAAAGATAGATAGATAAACAGAAAGACATGCAGAAAGATAGATAGATAGATAAACAGATAGGCATGCAGAAAGATAGATAGATAGATAGATAGACAGATAAACAGACAGACATGCAGAAAGATAGAAGGATAGATAGAAAGATAGATAGATAGACAGATAGAAAGACAGATAAACAGACAGACATGCAGATAGATAGATTGATAGACAGATAGATAAACATACAGTCATGTAGATAGATAGATGGATAAACAAATAGATAGATTGAAAAACAGACAGACATGCAGATAGATAGATAGATAAACAGATAGACAGACAGATAAAAAGACAGACATGCAAATAGATAGATAGATAGACAAACAGATAGATAGACGGATAAACAGACAAACCTGCAGATAGATAGAAAGATAGATAGATAGATAGATAGATAGATAGATAGATAGATAAGCAGATAGATAGATAGATAGATAGATAAACAGACAGACATGTAGATAGATAGATAGATAAACAAATAGATAGATTGAAAAACAGACAGACATGCAGATAGATAGATAGATAAACAGATAGAAAGACAGATAAAAAGACAGATATGCAGATAGATAGAAAGATAGATAGATATATACACAAACAGATAGATAGATGGATAAACAGACAGACATGCAGATAGATAGATAGATAAGCAGATAGAAAATTAGATAAACAGATAGATAGATAGATAAACAGACAGACATGTAGATATATAGATAGATAAAAATATAGATAGACAGATAAATAGACAGACATGCAGATAGATAGATAGATAGATAGATAAACAGACAGACATGTAGATAGATTTATGGATAAACAGATAGATAGATAAATAGATAAACAGACAGACATGCAGAAAGATAGCTAGATTTATAGATAAACAGATAAAAAGATAAATAGATAGATAGATAAACAGATGGACATGCAGAAAGATAGATAGATAAACAGATAGATAGACAGATAAACAGACAGACATGTAGATAGATAGATAAACAGATAGATAGACAGATAAACAGCCAGACATGTAGATAGATAGATACACAGATAGATAGAGAGGTAAACAGACAGACATGCAGAAAGCTAGATAGATAGATAAACTGATAGATAGATAAACAGATGGGTATGCAGAAAGATAGGTAGATAGATAGACAGATAAACAGACAGACATGCAGAAAGATAGAAGGATAGATAGAAAGATAGAAAGATAGATAGATAGACAGATAGAAAGACAGATAAACAGACAGAAATGTAGATAGATAGATAGACAAACAGATAGATAGACAGATAAACAGAGAGACATGTAGATAGATAGATAGATAGATAGATAGATAGATAGATAGATAGATAGACAGATAGATAGATAGACAAACAGACAGACATGTAGAAAGATAGAGAGATAGATAGACAGATAAACAGACAGACATGCAGAAAGATAGAAAGATAGATAGATAGATAGATAGATAAACAGATGGGCATGCAGAAAGATAGGTAGATAGATAGATAGATAGATAGACAGATAAACAGACAGACATGCAGATAGATAGATTGATAGATAGATAAACATACAGACATGTAGATAGATAGATAGATAAACAAATAGATAGATTGAAAAACAGACAGACATGCAGATATAGATAAACAGATAGAAAGACAGATACAAAGACAGACATGCAAATAGATAGACAAACAGATAGATAGATGGATAAACAGACAAACATGCAGATAGATAGATAGATAGATAAGCAGATAGATAGATAGATAAACAGACAGACATGTAGATAGATAGATAGATAGATAGATAGATAGATAGATAGATAGATAGATACACAGATAGAAAGACAGACATGCAGATAGATAAATCGATAGATAAATAGATAGCTAGATAGATACATAGATAAACAGATAGACAGACAGACAAACAGACAGACATGTAAATAGATAGATAGATACAGATAGATAGACAGATAAACAGACAGACATGTAAATAGATAGATAGATACACAGATAGATAGAAAGATAAACAGATAGATAGATAAACAGACAGACATGCAGAAAGATAGCTAGATTTATAGATAAACAGATAGATAAACAGATAAATAGATAGATAGATAGATAGATAGATAGATAAAAAGACGGACATGAAGAAAGATAGATACATAGATAAACAGATAGATAGCCTTATAAACAGACAGACATGTAGATAGATAGAAAGATAGATAGATAAACAGAAAGACATGCAGAAAGATAGATAGATAGATAAACAGATAGATAGATAAACAGACGGACATACAGAAAGAAAGATAGATAGACAGATAGATAGACAGATAAACAAACAGACATGTAGATAGATAGATAGATATATAGATAGATAGATAGATAAACAGAAAGACATGCAGAAAGATAGATAGATAAACAGATAGATAGATAAACAGACGGACATACAGAAAGATAGATAGATAGATAGACATATAGATAGACAGATAAACAGACAGACATGTAGATAGATAGATAGATAGATAGATAGATAGATAGAAAGATAGATAGATACACATTTAGATAGAAAGATAAACAGACAGACATGCAGAAAGATAGATAGATAAACAGATAGATAGATAAACAGATGGACATGCAGAAAGATAGATAGATAGATAGATAGACAGATAGATAGACAGATAAACAGACAGACATGTAGATAGATAGATAGATAGAAAGATAGATAGATACACATATAGATAGAAAGATAAACAGACAGACATGCACAAAGATAGATAGATAAACAGATAGATAGATAAACAGACGGACATGCAGAAAGATAGATAGATAGATCGACAGATAGATAGACAGATAAACAGAGAGACATGTAGATAGATAGATAGACAGATAGATAGATAGATAGATAGATAGATAGATAGATAGATAAACAGACAGACATGCAGAAAGATAGAAAGATAGATAGATAGATAGATAGATAGATAGATAGATAGATAGATAGATAAATAGATAGATATTTAGATAGATAGATAACCAGATAGAAAGACAGATAAACAGACAGACATTCAGATAGATAGATAGATAGATAGATAGATAGATAGATAGATAGATAGACATAGAAATAGACAGACATGCAGATAGATACATAGATAGATTGATAGATCGATAGATTGATAGATAGATAGATAGATAGATAGATAGATAGATAGATAAATAGATAGATAAATAGATAGATAGATAAAAAGATAGACAGACATGCAGATAGATAGATATATAGATAAAAAGACACACATGCAGATAGGTAGATATATAAATAGACAGACATGCAGATAGATAGATAGATAGACAGATAAACAGACAGACAGGTAGATAGAAAGATAGATAGATAGATGGATGGATAGATAGATAGACAGATAAACAGACAGACATGCATAAAGATAGATAGATAGATAGATAGATAGATAGATAGATAGATAGATAGATAGAAAGATAGATAGATAGATACACAGATAGAAAGACAGATAAACAGACAGACATGCAGATAGATAAATCGATAGATAAATAGATAGATAGATAGATACATAGATAAACAGATAGATAGACAGACAAACAGACAGACATGTAGATAGATAGATAGATACAGATAGATAGACAGATAAACAGACAGACATGTAAATAGATAGATAGATACACAGATAGATAGAAAGATAAACAGATAGATAGATAAACAGACGGACATGCAGAAAGATAGATAGATAGATAGATAGATAGATAAACAGATAGATCGAAAGATAGATAGATAAATAAACAGATAGATAGATAAACAGACAGACATGCAGAAATCTAGATAGATAGATAAACTGATAGATAGATAAACAGATGGGCATGCAGAAAGATAGGTAGATAGATAGATAGATAGATAGATAGATAGACAGATAAACAGACAGACATGCAGATAGATAGATTGATAGATAGATAGATAAACATACAGACATGTAGATAGATAGATAGATAAACAAATAGATAGATTGAAAAACAGACAGACATGCAGATATAGATAAACAGATAGAAAGACAGATACAAAGACAGACATGCAAATAGATAGACAAACAGATAGATAGATGGATAAACAGACAAACATGCAGATAGATAGATAGATAGATAAGCAGATAGATAGATAGATAAACAGACAGACATGTAGATAGATAGATAGATAGATAGATAGATACACAGATAGAAAGACAGACATGCAGATAGATAAATCGATAGATAAATAGATAGCTAGATAGATACATAGATAAACAGATAGACAGACAGACAAACAGACAGACATGTAAATAGATAGATAGATACAGATAGATAGACAGATAAACAGACAGACATGTAAATAGATAGATAGATAGATACACATATAGATAGAAAGATAAACAGATAGATAGATAAACAGATGGACATGCAGAAAGATAGATAGATAGATAAACAGATAGATCGAAAGATAGATAGATAAATAAACAGATAGATAGATAAACAGACAGACATGCAGAAAGATAGCTAGATTTATAGATAAACAGATAGATAAACAGATAAATAGATAGATAGATAGATAGATAGATAGATAAAAAGACGGACATGAAGAAAGATAGATAGATAGATAAACAGATAGATAGCCTTATAAACAGACAGACATGTAGATAGATAGAAAGATAGATAGATAAACAGAAAGACATGCAGAAAGATAGATAGATAGATAAACAGATAGATAGATAAACAGACGGACATACAGAAAGAAAGATAGATAGACAGATAGACAGATAAACAAACAGACATGTAGATAGATAGATAGATATATAGATAGATAGATAGATAGATAGATAAACAGAAAGACATGCAGAAAGATAGATAGATAAACAGATAGATAGATAAACAGACGGACATACAGAAAGATAGATAGATAGATAGACAGATAGATAGACAGATAAACAGACAGACATGTAGATAGATAGATAGATAGATAGATAGATAGATAGATAGAAAGATAGATAGATACACATTTAGATAGAAAGATAAACAGACAGACATGCAGAAAGATAGATAGATAAACAGATAGATAGATAAACAGATGGACATGCAGAAAGATAGATAGATAGATAGATAGACAGATAGATAGACAGATAAACAGACAGACATGTAGATAGATAGATAGATAGAAAGATAGATAGATACACATATAGATAGAAAGATAAACAGACAGACATGCACAAAGATAGATAGATAAACAGATAGATAGATAAACAGACGGACATGTAGATAGATAGATAGACAGATAGATAGATAGATAGACAAACATACAGACATGTAGAAAGATAGAGAGATAGATAGATAGATAGATAGATAGATAGATAAACAGACAGACATGCAGAAAGATAGAAAGATAGATAGATAGATAGATAGATAGATAGATAGATAGATAGATAGATAGATAGATAGATAGATAAATAGAAAGATATTTAGATAGATAGATAACCAGATAGAAAGACAGATAAACAGACAGACATTCAGATAGATAGATAGATAGATAGATAGATAGATAGATAGATAGATAGATAGATAGATAGACATAGAAATAGACAGACATGCAGATAGATACATAGATAGATTGATAGATCGATAGATTGATAGATAGATAGATAGATAGATAGATAGATAGATAGATAAATAGATAGATAAATAGATAGATAGATAAAAAGATAGACAGACATGCAGATAGATAGATATATAGATAAAAAGACACACATGCAGATAGGTAGATATATAAATAGACAGACATGCAGATAGATAGATAGATAGACAGATAAACAGACAGACAGGTAGATAGAAAGATAGATAGATAGATGGATGGATAGATAGATAGACAGATAAACAGACAGACATGCATAAAGATAGATAGATAGATAGATAGATAGATAGATAAACAGATAGACATGCAGATAGATAGAAAGATAGAAAGACAGATAAACAGACAGACATGCAGATAGATAGATAGATCGATAGATAGATAGATAGATAGATAGATAGATAGATAGATACACATTTAGATAGAAAGATAAACAGACATGCAGAAAGATAGATAGATAAACAGATAGATAGATAAACAGACGGACATGCAGAAAGATAGATAGATAGATAGATAGACAGATAAACAGACAGACATGTAGATAGATAGATAGATAGATAGATAGATAGATAGAAAGATAGATAGATACACATATAGATAGAAAGATAAACAGACAGACATGCAGAAAGATAGATAGATAAACAGATAGATAGATAAACAGGCAGACATGCAGAAAGATAGATAGATAGATCGACAGATAGATAGACATATAAACAGAGAGACATGTAGATAGATAGATAGATAGATAGATAGATAGATAGATAGACAGATAGATAGATAGATAGATAGATAGATAGACAGACAGACAGACATATAGAAAGATAGATAGATAGAGAGATAGATAAACAGATAAACAGACAGACATGCAGAAAGATAGAAAGATAGATAGATAGATAGATAGATAGATAGATATTTAGATAGATAGATACACATATAGAAAGACAGATAAACAGACAGACATTCAGATAGATAGATAGATAGATAGATAGATAGATAGATAGATAGATAGATACACAGATAGATAGACATAGAAATAGACAGACATGCAGATAGATACATAGATAGATTGATAGATCGATAGATTGATAGATAGATAGATAGATAGATAGATAGATAAATAGATAGATAAATAGATAGATAGATAAAAAGATAGACAGATAAATAGACAGACATGCAGATAGATAGATAGATAGATAAAAAGACACACATGCAGATAGATAGATAGATAAATATACAGACATGCAGATAGATAGATAGATAGATAGATAGATAGATAGATAGACAGATAAACAGACAGACATGTAGATAGATAGATAGATAGATAGATGGATGGATAGATAGATAGATAGACAGATAAACAGACAGACATGCATGAAGATAGATAGATAGATAGATAGATAGATAAACAGATAGACATGCAGATAGATAGAAAGACAGATAAACAGACAGACATGCAGATAGATAGATAGATCGATAGATAGATAGATAAACATACAGACATGTAGATAGATAGATAGATAGATAAACAAATAGATAGATTGAAAAACAGACATACATGCAGATAGATAGATAAACAGATAGAAAGACAGATAAAAAGACAGATATGCAGATATATAGAAAGATAGATAGATAGATAGATAGATACACAAACAGATAGATAGATAGATGGATAAACAGACAGACATGTAGATAGATAGATAGATAGATATATAGATGGATAGATAGATAGATTGATATATAGATAGATAGATAAGCAGATAGAAAAATAGGCATGTAGATATATAGATAGATAAACATATAGATAGACAGATAAATAGACAGACATGCAGATAGATAGATAGATAGATAGATAGATAAACAGACAGACATGTAGATAGATTTATGGATAAACAGATAGATAGATAAACAGATAGATAGATAAATAGATAAACAGACAGACATGCAGAAAGATAGCTAGATTTATAGATAAACAGATAAAAAGATAGATAAACAGATGGACATGCAGAAAGATAGATAGATAAACAGATAGATAGACAGATAAACAGACAGACATGTAGATAGATAGATAAACAGATAGATAGATAGACAGATAAACAGACAGACATGTAAATAGATAGATACACAGATAGATAGAAAGATAAACAGACAGACATGCAGAAATATAGATAGATAGAGAGATAGATAGACAGATAAACAGACAGACATGCAGAAAGATAGATAGATAGATAGATAGATATTTAGATAGATAGATACACAGATAGAAAGACAGATAAACAGACAGACATTCAGATAGATAGATACATAGATAGATAGATAGATAGACATAGAAATAGACAGACATGCAGATAGATACATAGATAGATTGATAGATCGATAGATTGATAGATAGATAGACATATAAATAGACAGACATGCAGATAGATACATAGATAGATTGATAGATCGATAGATTGATAGATAGATAGATAGATAGATAGATAGATAAATAGATAGATAAATAGATAGATAGATAAAAAGATAGACAGATAAATAGACAGACATGCAGATAGATAGATAGATAGATAGATAGATAGATAGATAAAAAGACACACATGCAGATAGATAGATAGATAAATAGACAGACATGCAGATAGATAGATAGATAGATAGATAGATAGATAGATAGATAGACAGATAAACAGACAGACATGTAGATAGATAGATAGATAGATAGATATATGGATGGATAGATAGATAGATAGACAGATAAACAGACAGACATGCATAAAGATAGATAGATAGATAGATAGACAGATAAACAGATAGACATGCAGATAGATAGAAAGACAGATAAACAGACAGACATGCAGATAGATAGATAGATAGATAGATAGATAGATAAACATACAGACATGTAGATAGATAGATAGATAAACAAATAGATAGATTGAAAAACAGACATACATGCAGATAGATAGATAAACAGATAGAAAGACAGATAAAAAGACAGATATGCAGATAGATAGAAAGATAGATTGATAGATACACAAACAGATAGATAGATGGATAAACAGACAGACATGCAGATAGATAGATAGATAGATAGATAGATAGATAGATAGATGGATAGATAGATAGATTGATATATAGATAGATAGATAAGCAGATAGAAAAATAGACATGTAGATATATAGATAGATAAACATATAGATAGACAGATAAATAGACAGACATGCAGATAGATAGATAGATAGATAGATAGATAGATAAACAGACAGACATGTAGATAGATTTATGGATAAACAGATAGATAGATAAATAGATAAACAGACAGACATGCAGAAAGATAGCTAGATTTATAGATAAACAGATAGAAAGATAGATAGATAAACAGATGGACATGCAGAAAGATAGATAGATAAACAGATAGTTAGATAGACAGATAAACAGACAGACATGTAAATAGATAGATAGATAGATACACAGATAGATAGAAAGATAAACAGACAGACATGCAGAAAGCTAGATAGATAGATAAACAGACAGGCATGCAGAAAGATAGATAGATAGATAGACAGATAAACAGACAGACATGCAGAAAGATAGAAGGATAGATAGAAAGATAGATAGATAGACAGATAGAAAGACAGATAAACAGACAGACATGCGGATAGATAGATTGATAGACAGATAGATAAACATACAGTCATGTAGATAGATAGATGGATAAATAAATAGATAGATTGAAAAACAGACAAACATGCAGATAGATAGATAGATAAACAGATAGACAGACAGATAAAAAGACAGACATGCAAATAGATAGATAGATAGACAAACAGATAGATAGACGGATAAACAGACAAGATAGATAGATAGATAGATAGATAGATAGATAGATAGATAGATAGATAGATAAGCAGATAGATAGATAGATAGATAGATAAACAGACAGACATGTAGATAGATAGATAGATAAACTGACAGACATGCAGATAGATAGATAGATAAACATACAGACATGTAGATAGATAGATAGATAGATAGATAAACAAATAGATAGATTGAAAAACAGACAGACATGCAGATAGATAGAAAGATAGATAGATAGATACACAAACAGATAGATAGATGGATAAACAGACAGACATGCAGATAGATAGATAGATAGATAGATAGATAAGCAGATAGAAAATTAGATAAACAGATAGATAGATAGATAAACAGACAGACATGTAGATATATAGATAGATAAAAATATAGATAGACAGATAAATAGACAGACATGCAGATAGATAGATAGATAGATAAACAGACAGACATGTAGATAGATTTATGGATAAACAGATAGATAGATAAATAGATAAACAGACAGACATGCAGAAAGATAGCTAGATTTATAGATAAACAGATAAAAAGATAAATAGATAGATAGATAAACAGATGGACATGCAGAAAGATAGATAGATAAACAGATAGATAGACAGATAAACAGACAGACACGTTGATAGATAGATAAACAGATAGATAGATAGACAGATAAACAGCCAGACATGTAGATAGATAGATACAGAGATAGATAGAGAGGTAAACAGACAGACATGCAGAAAGCTAGATAGATAGATAAACTGATAGATAGATAAACAGATGGGTATGCAGAAAGATAGGTAGATAGATAGACAGATAAACAGACAGACATGCAGAAAGATAGAAGGATAGATAGAAAGATAGAAAGATAGATAGATAGACAGATAGAAAGACAGATAAACAGACAGAAATGCAGATAGATAGATTGATAGACAGATAGATAAACATACAGACATGTAGATAGATAGATAAACAAATAGATAGATTGAAAAACAGACAGACATGCAAATAGATAGATATATAGATAGACAAACAGATAGATAGACGGATAAACAGACAAACATGCAGATAGATAGAAAGATAGATAGATAGATAGATAGATAGATAAACAGACAGACATGTAGATAGATAGATAGATAGATAAACATATAGATAGACAGATAAATAGACAGACATGCAGATAGATAGATAGATAAACAGACAGACTTGCAGAAATATAGATAGATTTATGTATAAACAGATAGATAGATAAACAGATAAATAGATAGATAGATAGATAGAAAAATAGATAGATAGATAGATAGATAGATAAATAGATACACAGATAGAAAGACAGATAAACAGACAGACATGCAGATAGATAAATCGATAGATAAATAGATAGATAGATAGATTCATAGATAAACAGATAGACAGATAGATAGATAGATAGATAGATGGATAGATACATAGATAGATAAACAGACAGACATGCAGAAAGATAGATAGATAGATAGATAGATAGACAGATAAATAGACAGACATGCAGATAGATAGATAGATAGATAGATAGATAGATAAACAGACAGACATGTAGAAAGATAGATAGATTTATGGATAAACAGATAGATAGATAAACAGATAGATAGATAAATAGATAAACAGACAGACATGCAGAAAGATAGCTAGATTTATAGATAAACAGATAAAAAGATAGATAGATAGATAGATAGATAGATAGATAGATAGATAAACAGATGGACATGCAGAAAGATAGATAGATAGATAGACAGATAAACAGACAGACATGTACATAGATAGATAGATAAACAGATAGATAGATAGACAGATAAACAGACAGACATGTAGATAGATAGATACACAGATAGATAGAAAGATAAACAGACAGACATGCAGAAAGCTAGATAGATAGATAAACTGATAGATAGATAAACAGACAGACATGTAGATAGATAGATAGATAAACAAATAGATAGATTGAAAAACAGACAGACATGCAGATAGATAGATAAACAGATAGAAAGACAGATAAAAAGACAGACATGCAAATAGATAGATAGACAAACAGATAGATAGACGGATAAAAAGACAAACATGCAGATAGATAGAAAGATAGATAGATAGATAAGCAGATAGATAGATAGATAAACAGACAGACATGTAGATAGATAGATAGATAGATAGAAAGATAGATAGATAGATAGATACACATATAGAAAGACAGATAAACAGACAGACGTGCAGATAGATAAATAGATAGATAAATAGATAGTGTGACAGCAGGAAGGTAAAGTCACCTGGTTGCATCCAGGGGGGTAGATATATTTCGCCCAGATTCAGGCTTTACGCCGACTTATACAACTAGGTGGAGAGTTGTATAAGCCCAGCTAAGGCTAGTGGGCTCATGGATGACTCATACCTCTAGGGAGAATGTGGGGCGTCGTACAGACAGGGAGTTGATGAGACCAGCTGAAACTTGTCAGCTCATTTAGGCCTCTATAAGAACTCCCAGCTTCATTAGATGTTAGCTCATGCCTGGAAGCAGACCTGTGTGGACTTCCTGGAGAGAGTGAACCCTTCTCCGGTGAGACAAAGCCTGTGTGGCTATTTGCTTGGACATTTAAAACCAGGGACTTAGGGACTAGGACAGCACTAGGCTGATCCCAGTTGTTAGTTAGGAAACCTGTATGTTTAGTCAGAGGTCAAGTTGACCAGGATTTAATTTGTTTATGTTTCTTTTGGCTTTGCTGTGTTTTGTCACTGTAAATAGAAAATAAACCGCACCTTTTTTTTGATTTTGAAAACCACAACCTCCGTTTGCTGGGCCTGTTTTTGTGTGGGGAGCCCATCCCGGGGGTCACACACACCCGCTGCCAAGCTAACCCCCTCACAGTTGGTGGAGAATGCGGGCAGTTTTTTTTTAAGCCAGCATGGAGGAGATACTGAAGCAGCTGGCTCTAGCAAATGCCAATCAACAGCAGACAAATGCAGGTTTGCAAAAGAGCCTTGCAGCTCATCAACAGAGCCTTGCAGCCCAGCAGCAAGCTCACCAACAGAGTCTGGAAGCTCAGCAACAAGCCCAGCAGCAATCTGAGGCCCGCTTCATAGACCTGTTACAGAAGCAAGAGCAGAGACTACAACAAATGGAAGCAGTAATGCAGCAACGTCCGCAGACCAGTGAGGAAAGCCGTCCCACTAATACCGCGTCCTTTGGGGTGAGTCGTTTATTGACAAAAATGACTGGAGAGGATGATCCAGAGGTATTTTTGACCACATTTGAAAGGACTGCTGAAAGAGAAAAGTGGCCTGAGGAGCAGTGGGCTGGACTGGTGGCTCCTCTGTTAACTGGTGAATCGCAGAAGGCTTACTATGACCTAGAGCCTGACCAAGCAAAAGACTATGTGATGCTAAAAGCTGAAATATTGGCAAGGCTGGGTGTCACCCAGGCTGTCCGGGCTCAGCGTGTGCTGGACTTTCCAGCTTGGAAAACCCCCCAGGTCTCAAATGTATGATCTCATTCACCTGAGCAGAAAGTGGCTACAGCCAGAGACTTTGTCCGCACCAAAGATTGTGGAACGTGTTGTAATGGATCGGTTTTTGAGAGCTCTTCCTACTGCCATCCAAAAGTGGGTAAGCCATGGAGACCCAGAGACGGCCGATGGTCTTGTGGATCGTGTGGAGAAATACTTGGCTACAGAGAACCTGACGGCCTCTTCCAGAGACACTCGGACTTTCCACCCTAAGACCAGACCATCCCCAGGGGCGGATAAGAGGATTCCAAGGGGTGAGGGTGGAGAGAGTGAGAGGGTGGGAGCTCTACCCCAAGTTTGGCGAGAACAGCCTGGGAAATCAGCGGCTCAAGAGGCGGCAAGAAGGATCGTTTGCTACCGCTGCCGGCAAGCGGGACATATTGCAGCCAATTGCCCGGTTGTGGAGGAACCCATGCAGTGTGACTTTCTGATGGGCAGACGTCAGTCGCTGTGTGCGACAGTCGCATGCACTGCCATTCGAGGAACTGAGAAACATTTATGCAAAATGTGTGTTAATGGTAGAAATGTTGTGGTATTGCTGGATTCAGGTAGCCTTGTGACCCTGATAAAGGCTGAGTTAGTTAAAACAGAGGTCTCTGGGAATAGCAAGGTAGCTGTTATTTGTGTGCATGGGGACACCCGAGAGTATCCAGTGACTACAGTGTGTTTCGAGACCCCCAAAGGTACCCTCTCTCATCCAGTGGGCTTAGTATCTCAGTTACCGCATGACGCCATTGTGGGAAGGGATTTTCCGAAGTTCTGGGAACTGTGGGATGATCCTGAGCCCCCCACTGGTGCCCCTATGTACCAGGAATGGGATAGCCAGAACTCCCCTGAGAGTGGTGAGGACTCTCCGGAATTTCCCTTATCAGTATTGGCAGGGGAGACTCAAGAAACTGGAGAGGAGCCCACCTCCTCAGACGAAAACCTACCGTCTGTGGAGTTTTCTGATCTTGAGGTTCACAGGGAAAACTTTGCCACAGAACAGTTGAAAGACCCCGCCCTAATAAAGGCACGGGAAAACGTAGTGAAAATAGATGGCGAGTTAGTGAACCCAGATAATACCTGCACTTACCCATACTTCAGCGTAGAGAAGGACCTACTGTATCGGGTGGCAAAAAGGGCAGAAGAAACCGTTGAGCAGCTTGTGGTGCCCAAACCTTACAGGAAGTTGGTGTTGGAGTTGGCCCATGGGCACATTCTTGGAGGTCATCTGGGGACAGAGAAAACCCGAGAGAGGGTATTACAGAGATTCTATTGGCCGGGGGTGATAAAGGACATAGAAAATTATTGTTCCTCCTGCCCTGTGTGTCAGAGGTCGGCCCCGATGCCACATTTCCGTAGCCCGCTGGTCCCTCTACCCATCATTGAGGTCCCGTTTGAGAGGATCGCCATGGATTTGGTAGGTCCTATAATCAAGTCCGCTAGGGGGCACCAGTACATATTAGTTATAATGGACTATGCCACCCGTTATCCAGAAGCGATCCCTCTCCGAAATACCTCGGCCAAAACCATAGCCAAAGAGCTATCTCTTGTGTTTAGCCGGGTGGGTATTTGTAGAGAACTGCTTACGGACCAAGGTACACCCTTTATGTCCCGGGTTATGAAGGAGCTGTGTAAATTGTTCAAAGTGACGCAATTACGTACATCTGTGTATCACCCCCAAACCGATGGGCTGGTTGAAAGATTCAACAAAACCCTAAAGCAAATGTTGAAGAAAGTGGTGGATAGAGATGGAAAGGATTGGGACTGTCTACTTCCTTATCTGATGTTTGCTATTAGGGAGGTGCCCCAATCCTCTACGGGATTCTCCCCCTTTGAGTTACTGTATGGGAGACACCCAAGAGGGCTGTTGGATATTGCCAAGGAAACTTGGGAAAGTGAGAGTTCTCCCCACAGGAGTGTGATTGAGCATGTCGCCCTGATGCAAGACCGAATTGCACAGGTAATGCCCATCGTGAAGGAACATTTGGCCCAAGCGCAGTTAGCACAGCAGAGAGTGTACAACCGTGGAGCCAAGACCCGTACCTTTTCCCCGGGGGATAGGATACTGGTACTTGTCCCTACGGTTGAAAGTAAATTCCTTGCCAAATGGCAAGGCCCCTACGAGATAATGGAAAAAGTGAGCGAAGTGAATTACAAGGTCAGACAACCAGGAAGGCGAAAGCCCGAACAGATCTATCACGTTAATCTGTTGAAAGCCTGGAGGGATAGAGAGTCCCTAGTCGCAGACACTTGGTCACCAGCTCAAACTGGTTGCGTGATTCCTGAGGTTGGAATAGCAGCCACCTTGTCACAACCCCAACAACAGGAGGTTAAGGAGTTTGTGCTTCGCAACAAGGAGGTATTCTCTGAGCTGCCGGGACAAACATCTGGGGTAGAGCATGACATCATTACCCCGCCCGGTGAAAGGGTGAAGTTAAAACCCTATCGGATCCCAGAGGCCCGACGGGAGGCAATACGGGAGGAAGTACAGAAAATGCTGAACTTAGGGGTGATAGAGGAGTCCCAAAGTGATTGGTCTAGTCCCATTGTGTTGGTGCCTAAACCGGATGGGAGCTGGCGATTTTGTAACGATTTTCGTCAGTTGAACAAAGTTACAAAATTTGACACCTACCCCATGCCACGTATAGATGAGTTGATCGACCGGCTGGGAACAGCCCGATACATGACGACTCTTGACCTCACAAAAGGGTATTGGCAAATCCCCCTGGCCAAATTGGCCAAAGAGAAAACCGCATTTGTAACCCCAGACGGGGCGTTCCAATATAAAAGAATGCCGTTCGGGTTACAGAATGCGCCGGCCACATTCCAGCGGAAAATGGACCAGATGCTGAGGCCCCATCGGAAGTATGCTGCGGCTTACCTGGATGACGTAATTGTCCATAGCACAGATTGGGCCTCACATCTGCCAAAAGTGCAAGCAGTCCTGGACTCTGTTCGGGAAGCGGGGTTTACGGCTAACCCCAAGAAGTGTACCATTGGGCAGGAGGAGGCCAAATATCTTGGGTACACCATTGGGAGGGGAGTAATAAAACCCCAACTCAACAAAGTCGAGGCCATCCAGAGTTGGCCACGTCCCAACAGCAAGAAGCAGGTACGAGCCTTTCTGGGAATCGCTGGGTATTATCGGCGATTCATTCCCCACTTTGCCTCTAAGGCTGTGCCCCTAACCAACCTAACGAAGGGGAAAGGGTCGGTCATGATTAAATGGACCCCCGAGGCTGAGGCAGCATTCCAATTCTTGAAACAAGCCTTATGTAGCCAGCCAGTGTTGTACTCACCCGACTTCTCTAAAGACTTTGTCGTACAAAGTGATGCGTCAGATGTGGGGTTAGGAGCAGTATTGTCCCAGGTCTGGAACGGGGAAGAGCACCCAGTCATTTACCTCAGCAGGAAGTTGAAGTCCCATGAGGTAAATTACGCCACCGTTGAAAAGGAGTGTTTAGCGGTGAAGTGGGCTCTAGATTCCCTTCGGTACTACCTGCTAGGTAGGCACTTTGACATGGTTACGGATCACGCTCCGTTAAAGTGGATGGCTCAAAACAAGGAAACAAATAGAAGAGTGAATAGGTGGTTCCTGGCCCTCCAGGAATTCAACTCCACAGTAAAGCATCGCCCTGGCGTTCAAATGGGGAATGTGGATGCTTTGTCTCGAGTACATGAATGCCTGATTGCTGGTGTTCCAACCCCGAGGTTAAAACAAGAGGGGGGGGTATGTGACAGCAGGAAGGTAAAGTCACCTGGTTGCATCCAGGGGGGTAGATATATTTTGCCCAGATTCAGGCTTTACGCCGACTTATACAACTAGGTGGAGAGTTGTATAAGCCCAGCTAAGGCTAGTGGGCTCATGGATGACTCATACCTCTAGGGAGAGTGTGGGGCGTCGTACAGACAGGGAGTTGATGAGACCAGCTGAAACTTGTCAGCTCATTTAGGCCTCTATAAGAACTCCCAGCTTCATTAGATGTTAGCTCATGCCTGGAAGCAGACCTGTGTGGACTTCCTGGAGAGAGTGAACCCTTGTCCGGTGAGACAAAGCCTGTGTGGCTATTTGCTTGGACATTTAAAACCAGGGACTTAGGGACTAGGACAGCACTAGGCTGATCCCAGTTGTTAGTTAGGAAACCTGTAAGTTTAGTCAGAGGTCAAGTTGACCAGGATTTAATTTGTTTATGTTTCTTTTAGCTTTGCTGTGTTTTGTCACTGTAAATAGAAAATAAACCGCACCTTTTTTTTGATTTTGAAAACCACAACCTCCGTTTGCTGGGCCTGTTTTTGTGTGGGGAGCCCATCCCGGGGGTCACACACACCCGCTGCCAAGCTAACCCCCTCACAATAGATAGATAGATAGATAGATACATAGATAAACAGATAGATAGACAGACAAACAGACAGATAGATAGATAGATAGATAGCTAGATGGATAGATAGATAGATAAACAGACAGACATGCAGAAAGATAGATAGATAGATAGATAGATAGATAGATAGATAGATAGACAGATAAATAGACAGACATGCAGATAGATAGATAGATAGATAGATAGATAGATAAACAGACAGACATGTAGAAAGATAGATAGATTTATGGATAAACAGATAGATAGATAAACAGATAGATAGATAAATAGATAAACAGACAGACATGCAGAAAGATAGCTAGATTTATAGATAAACAGATAAAAAGATAGATAGATAGATAGATAAACAGATGGACATGCAGAAAGATAAATAGATAGATAAACAGATAGATAGACAGATAAACAGACAGACATGTACATAGATAGATAGATAAACAGATAGATAGATAGACAGATAAACAGACAGACATGTAGATAGATAGATACACAGATAGATAGAAAGATAAACAGACAGACATGCAGAAAGCTAGATAGATAGATAAACTGATAGATAGATAAACAGACAGACATGTAGATAGATAGATAGATAAACAAATAGATAGATTGAAAAACAGACAGACATGCAGATAGATAGATAAACAGATAGAAAGACAGATAAAAAGACAGACATGCAAATAGATAGATAGACAAACAGATAGATAGACGGATAAAAAGACAAACATGCAGATAGATAGAAAGATAGATAGATAGATAAGCAGATAGATAGATAGATAAACAGACAGACATGTAGATAGATAGATAGATAGAAAGATAGATAGATAGATACACAGATAGAAAGACAGATAAACAGACAGACATGCAGATAGATAAATCGATAGATAAATAGATAGATAGATAGATACATAGATAAACAGATAGATAGACAGACAAACAGACAGACATGTAGATAGATAGATAGATACAGATAGATAGACAGATAAACAGACAGACATGTAAATAGATAGATAGATACACAGATAGATAGAAAGATAAACAGATAGATAGATAAACAGACGGACATGCAGAAAGATAGATAGATAGATAAACAGATAGATCGAAAGATAGATAAATAAACAGATAGATAGATAAACAGACAGACATGCAGAAATCTAGATAGATAGATAAACTGATAGATAGATAAACAGATGGGCATGCAGAAAGATAGGTAGATAGATAGATAGACAGATAAACAGACAGACATGCAGATAGATAGATTGATAGATAGATAGATAAACATACAGACATGTAGATAGATAGATAGATAAACAAATAGATAGATTGAAAAACAGACAGACATGCAGATATAGATAAACAGATAGAAAGACAGATAAAAAGACAGACATGCAAATAGATAGACAAACAGATAGATAGACGGATAAACAGACAAACATGCAGATAGATAGAAAGATAGATAGATAGATAGATAAGCAGATAGATAGATAGATAAACAGACAGACATGTAGATAGATACACAGATAGAAAGACAGACATGCAGATAGATAAATCGATAGATAAATAGATAGCTAGATAGATACATAGATAAACAGATAGACAGACAAACAGACAGACATGTAGATAGATAGATAGATAGATAGATAAACAGACAGACATGTAGAAAGATAGATAGATTTATGGATAAACAGATAGATAGATAAACAGATAGATAGATAAATAGATAAACAGACAGACATGCAGAAAGATAGCTAGATTTATAGATAAACAGATAAAAAGATAGATAGATAGATAGATAGATAGATAGATAAACAGATGGACATGCAGAAAGATAGATAGATAGATAAACAGATAGATAGACAGATAAACAGACAGACATGTTCATAGATAGATAGATAAACAGATAGATAGATAGACAGATAAACAGACAGACATGTAGATAGATAGATACACAGATAGATAGAAAGATAAACAGACAGACATGCAGAAAGCTAGATAGATAGATAAACTGATAGATAGATAAACAGACAGACATGTAGATAGATAGATAGATAAACAAATAGATAGATTGAAAAACAGACAGACATGCAGATAGATAGATAAACAGATAGAAAGACAGATAAAAAGACAGACATGCAAATAGATAGATAGACAAACAGATAGATAGACGGATAAAAAGACAAACATGCAGATAGATAGAAAGATAGATAGATAGATAAGCAGATAGATAGATAGATAAACAGGCAGACATGTAGATAGATAGACAGATAGATAGAAAGATAGATAGATAGATACACAGATAGAAAGACAGATAAACAGACAGACATGCAGATAGATAAATCGATAGATAAATAGATAGATAGATAGATACATAGATAAACAGATATATAGACAGACAAACAGACAGACATGTAGATAGATAGATAGATACAGATAGATAGACAGATAAACAGACAGACATGTAAATAGATAGATAGATACACAGATAGATAGAACGATAAACAGATAGATAGATAAACAGACGGACATGCAGAAAGATAGATAGATAGATAGATAAACAGATAGATCGAAAGATAGATAGATAAATAAACAGATAGATAGATAAACAGACAGACATGCAGAAATCTAGATAGATAGATAAACTGATAGATAGATAAACAGATGGGCATGCAGAAAGATAGGTAGATAGATAGACAGATAAACAGACAGACATGCAGATAGATAGATTGATAGATAGATAGATAAACATACAGACATGTAGATAGATAGATAGATAAACAAATAGATAGATTGAAAAACAGACAGACATGCAGATATAGATAAACAGATAGAAAGACAGATAAAAAGACAGACATGCAAATAGATAGACAAACAGATAGATAGACGGATAAACAGACAAACATGCAGATAGATAGAAAGATAGATAGATAGATAGATAGATAAGCAGATAGATAGATAGATAAACAGACAGACATGTAGATAGATAGATAGATAGATAGATACACAGATAGAAAGACAGACATACAGATAGATAAATCGATAGATAAATAGATAGCTAGATAGATACATAGATAAACAGATAGACAGACAGACAAACAGACAGACATGTAAATAGATAGATAGATACAGATAGATAGACAGATAAACAGACAGACATGTAAATAGATAGATAGATAGATACACAGATAGATAGAAAGATAAACAGATAGATAGATAAACAGATGGACATGCAGAAAGATAGATAGATAGATAAACAGATAGATCGAAAGATGGATAGAT
>JARGYO010000214.1:1646907-1651907 GCA_029206835.1 Rana muscosa | reverse complement strand
AGATAGATAGATAGATAGATAGATAGATAGATAGATAGATAGATAAAAAGACGGACATGCAGAAAGATAGATAGATAGATAAACAGATAGATAGCCTTATAAACAGACAGACATTTAGATAGATAGAAAGATAGATAGATAAACAGAAAGACATGCAGAAAGATAGATAGATAAACAGATAGATAGATAAACAGACAGACATACAGAAAGAAAGATAGATAGACAGATAGATAGACAGATAAACAGACAGACATGTAGATAGATAGATAGATAGATAGATAGATAAACAGAAAGACATGCAGAAAGATAGATAGATAAACAGATAGATAGATAAACAGACGGACATACAGAAAGATAGATAGATAGACAGATAGATAGACAGATAAACAGACAGACATGTAGATAGATAGATAGATAGATAGATAGATAGATAGATAAACAGAAAGACATGCAGAAAGATAGATAGATAAACAGATAGATAGATAAACAGACAGACATGCAGAAAGATAGATAGATAAACAGATAGATAGATAAACAGACGGACATGCAGAAAGATAGATAGATAGATAGATAGATAGACAGATAGATAGACAGATAAACAGACAGACATGTAGATAGATAGATAGATAGATAGATAGATAGATACACAGATAGAAAGACAGATAAACAGACAGACGTGCAGATAGATAAATCGATAGATAAATAGATAGATAGATAGATACATAGATAAACAGATAGATAGACAGACAAACAGACAGACAGATAGATAGATAGATAGATAGATGGATAGATAGATAGATAGATAAACAGACAGACATGCAGAAAGATAGATAGATAGATAGATAGATAGATAAATAGACAGACATGCAGATAGATAGATAGATAGATAGATAAACAGACAGACATGTAGAAAGATAGATAGATTTATGGATAAACAGATAGATAGATAAACAGATAGATAGATAAATAGATAAACAGACAGACATGCAGAAAGATAGCTAGATTTATAGATAAACAGATAAAAAGATAGATAGATAGATAGATAAACAGATGGACATGCAGAAAGATAGATAGATAGATAAACAGATAGATAGGCAGATAAACAGACAGACATGTACATAGATAGATAGATAAACAGATAGATAGATAGACAGATAAACAGACAGACATGTAGATAGATAGATACACAGATAGATAGAAAGATAAACAGACAGACATGCAGAAAGCTAGATAGATAGATAAACTGATAGATAGATAAACAGACAGACATGTAGATAGATAGATAGATAAACAAATAGATAGATTGAAAAACAGACAGACATGCAGATAGATAGATAAACAGATAGAAAGACAGATAAAAAGACAGACATGCAAATAGATAGATAGACAAACAGATAGATAGACGGATAAAAAGACAAACATGCAGATAGATAGAAAGATAGATAGATAGATAAGCAGATAGATAGATAGATAAACAGGCAGACATGTAGATAGATAGATAGATAGATAGATAGATAGATAGAAAGATAGATAGATAGATACACAGATAGAAAGACAGATAAACAGACAGACATGCAGATAGATAAATCGATAGATAAATAGATAGATAGATAGATACATAGATAAACAGATAGATAGACAGACAAACAGACAGACATGTAGATAGATAGATAGATACAGATAGATAGACAGATAAACAGACAGACATGTAAATAGATAGATAGATACACAGATAGATAGAAAGATAAACAGATAAATAGATAAACAGACGGACATGCAGAAAGATAGATAGATAAATAGATAGATAGATAGATAGATAAACAGATAGATCGAAAGATAGATAGATAAATAAACAGATAGATAGATAAACAGACAGACATGCAGAAATCTAGATAGATAGATAAACTGATAGATAGATAAACAGATGGGCATGCAGAAAGATAGGTAGATAGATAGATAGATAGATAGACAGATAAACAGACAGACATGCAGATAGATAGATTGATAGATAGATAGATAAACATACAGACATGTAGATAGATAGATAGATAAACAAATAGATAGATTGAAAAACAGACAGACATGCAGATATAGATAAACAGATAGAAAGACAGATAAAAAGACAGACATGCAAATAGATAGACAAACAGATAGATAGACGGATAAACAGACAAACATGCAGATAGATAGAAAGATAGATAGATAGATAGATAGATAGATAAGCAGATAGATAGATAGATAAACAGACAGACATGTAGATAGATAGATAGATAGATAGATAGATAGATAAATAGACAGACATGCAGATAGATAGATAGATAGATAGATAAACAGACAGACATGTAGAAAGATAGATAGATTTATGGATAAACAGATAGATAGATAAACAGATAGATAGATAAATAGATAAACAGACAGACATGCAGAAAGATAGCTAGATTTATAGATAAACAGATAAAAAGATAGATAGATAGATAGATAAACAGATGGACATGCAGAAAGATAGATAGATAGATAAACAGATAGATAGGCAGATAAACAGACAGACATGTACATAGATAGATAGATAAACAGATAGATAGATAGACAGATAAACAGACAGACATGTAGATAGATAGATACACAGATAGATAGAAAGATAAACAGACAGACATGCAGAAAGCTAGATAGATAGATAAACTGATAGATAGATAAACAGACAGACATGTAGATAGATAGATAGATAAACAAATAGATAGATTGAAAAACAGACAGACATGCAGATAGATAGATAAACAGATAGAAAGACAGATAAAAAGACAGACATGCAAATAGATAGATAGACAAACAGATAGATAGACGGATAAAAAGACAAACATGCAGATAGATAGAAAGATAGATAGATAGATAAGCAGATAGATAGATAGATAAACAGGCAGACATGTAGATAGATAGATAGATAGATAGATAGATAGATAGAAAGATAGATAGATAGATACACAGATAGAAAGACAGATAAACAGACAGACATGCAGATAGATAAATCGATAGATAAATAGATAGATAGATAGATACATAGATAAACAGATAGATAGACAGACAAACAGACAGACATGTAGATAGATAGATAGATACAGATAGATAGACAGATAAACAGACAGACATGTAAATAGATAGATAGATACACAGATAGATAGAAAGATAAACAGATAAATAGATAAACAGACGGACATGCAGAAAGATAGATAGATAAATAGATAGATAGATAGATAGATAAACAGATAGATCGAAAGATAGATAGATAAATAAACAGATAGATAGATAAACAGACAGACATGCAGAAATCTAGATAGATAGATAAACTGATAGATAGATAAACAGATGGGCATGCAGAAAGATAGGTAGATAGATAGATAGATAGATAGACAGATAAACAGACAGACATGCAGATAGATAGATTGATAGATAGATAGATAAACATACAGACATGTAGATAGATAGATAGATAAACAAATAGATAGATTGAAAAACAGACAGACATGCAGATATAGATAAACAGATAGAAAGACAGATAAAAAGACAGACATGCAAATAGATAGACAAACAGATAGATAGACGGATAAACAGACAAACATGCAGATAGATAGAAAGATAGATAGATAGATAGATAGATAGATAAGCAGATAGATAGATAGATAAACAGACAGACATGTAGATAGATAGATAGATAGATAGATAGATACACAGATAGAAAGACAGACATGCAGATAGATAAATCGATAGATAAATAGATAGATAGATACATAGATAAACAGATAGACAGACAGACACACAGACAGACATGTAGATAGATAGATAGATACAGATAGATAGACAGATAAACAGACAGACATGTAGATAGATAGATAGATAGATAGATAGATAGAAAGATAGATAGATACACATTTAGATAGAAAGATAAACAGACAGACATGCAGATAGATAGAAAGATAAACAGATAGATAGATAAACAGATGGACATGCAGAAAGATAGATAGATAGATAGATAAACAGATAGATCGAAAGATAGATAGATAAATAAACAGATAGATAGATAAACAGACAGACATGCAGAAAGATAGCTAGATTTATAGATAAACAGATAGATAAACAGATAAATAGATAGATATATAGATAGATAGATAGATAAAAAGACGGACATGCAGAAAGATAGATAGATAGATAGATAGACAGATAGATAGACAGATAAACAGACAGACATGTAGATAGATAGATAGATAGATAGATAGATAGATAGATAGAAAGATAGATATATAGATAGATACACAGATAGAAAGACAGATAAACAGACAGACGTGCAGATAGATAAATCGATAGATAAATAGATAGATAGATAGATAGATAGATAAACAGATAGATAGACAGACAAACAGACAGACAGATAGATAGATAGATAGATAGATGGATAGATAGATAGATAGATAAACAGACAGACATGCAGAAAGATAGATAGATAGATAGATAGATAGATAGATAGATAAATAGACAGACATGCAGATAGATAGATAGATAGATAGATAAACAGACAAACATGTAGAAAGATAGATAGATTTATGGATAAACAGATAGATAGATAAACAGATAGATAGATAAATAGATAAACAGACAGACATGCAGAAAGATAGCTAGATTTATAGATAAACAGATAAAAAGATAGATAGATAGATAGATAAACAGATGGACATGCAGAAAGATAGATAGATAGATAAACAGACGGACATACAGAAAGATAGATAGATAGATAGACAGATAGATAGACAGATAAACAGACAGACATGTAGATAGATAGATAGATAGATAGAAAGATAGATAGATACACATTTAGATAGAAAGATAAACAGACAGACATGCAGAAAGATAGATAGATAAACAGATAGATAGATAAACAGACGGACATGCAGAAAGATAGATAGATAGACAGATATATAGACAGATAAACAGACAGACATGTAGATAGATAG
>JARGYO010000214.1:1636907-1641907 GCA_029206835.1 Rana muscosa | reverse complement strand
AGAAAGATAAACAGATAGATAGATAAACAGATGGACATGCAGAAAGATAGATAGATAGATAGATAAACAGATAGATCGAAAGATAGATAGATAAATAAACAGATAGATAGATAAACAGACAGACATGCAGAAAGATAGCTAGATTTATAGATAAACAGATAGATAAACAGATAAATAGATAGATATATAGATAGATAGATAGATAAAAAGACGGACATGCAGAAAGATAGATAGATAGATAAACAGATAGATAGCCTTATAAACAGACAGACATTTAGATAGATAGAAAGATAGATAGATAAACAGAAAGACATGCAGAAAGATAGATAGATAGATAAACAGATAGATAGATAAACAGACGGACATACAGAAAGAAAGATAGATAGACAGATAGATAGACAGATAAACAGACAGACATGTAGATAGATAGATAGATAGATAGATAAACAGAAAGACATGCAGAAAGATAGATAGATAAACAGATAGATAGATAAACAGACGGACATACAGAAAGATAGATAGATAGACAGATAGATAGACAGATAAACAGACAGACATGTAGATAGATAGATAGATAGATAGATAGATAAACAGAAAGACATGCAGAAAGATAGATAGATAAACAGATAGATAGATAAACAGACAGACATGCAGAAAGATAGATAGATAAACAGATAGATAGATAAACAGACGGACATGCAGAAAGATAGATAGATAGATAGATAGACAGATAGATAGACAGATAAACAGACAGACATGTAGATAGATAGATAGATAGATAGATAGATAGATAGAAAGATAGATATATAGATAGATACACAGATAGAAAGACAGATAAACAGACAGACGTGCAGATAGATAAATCGATAGATAAATAGATAGATAGATAGATAGATAGATAAACAGATAGATAGACAGACAAACAGACAGACAGATAGATAGATAGATAGATAGATGGATAGATAGATAGATAGATAAACAGACAGACATGCAGAAAGATAGATAGATAGATAGATAGATAGATAGATAGATAAATAGACAGACATGCAGATAGATAGATAGATAAACAGACAGACATGTAGAAAGATAGATAGATTTATGGATAAACAGATAGATAGATAAACAGATAGATAGATAAATAGATAAACAGACAGACATGCAGAAAGATAGCTAGATTTATAGATAAACAGATAAAAAGATAGATAGATAGATAGATAAACAGATGGACATGCAGAAAGATAGATAGATAGATAAACAGACGGACATACAGAAAGATAGATAGATAGATAGACAGATAGATAGACAGATAAACAGACAGACATGTAGATAGATAGATAGATAGATAGAAAGATAGATAGATACACATTTAGATAGAAAGATAAACAGACAGACATGCAGAAAGATAGATAGATAAACAGATAGATAGATAAACAGACGGACATGCAGAAAGATAGATAGATAGATAGACAGATATATAGACAGATAAACAGACAGACATGTAGATAGATAGATAGATAGATAGAAAGATAGATAGATACACATATAGATATAAAGATAAACAGACAGACATGCACAAAGATAGATAGATAAACAGATAGATAGATAAACAGACGGACATACAGAAAGAAAGATAGATAGACAGATAGATAGACAGATAAACAGACAGACATGTAGATAGATAGATAGATAGATAGATAAACAGAAAGACATGCAGAAAGATAGATAGATAAACAGATAGATAGATAAACAGACGGACATACAGAAAGATAGATAGATAGACAGATAGATAGACAGATAAACAGACAGACATGTAGATAGATAGATAGATAGATAGATAGATAAACAGAAAGACATGCAGAAAGATAGATAGATAAACAGATAGATAGATAAACAGACAGACATGCAGAAAGATAGATAGATAAACAGATAGATAGATAAACAGACGGACATGCAGAAAGATAGATAGATAGATAGATAGACAGATAGATAGACAGATAAACAGACAGACATGTAGATAGATAGATAGATAGATAGATAGATAGATAGATAGATAGAAAGATAGATATATAGATAGATACACAGATAGAAAGACAGATAAACAGACAGACGTGCAGATAGATAAATCGATAGATAAATAGATAGATAGATAGATAGATAGATAAACAGATAGATAGACAGACAAACAGACAGACAGATAGATAGATAGATAGATAGATGGATAGATAGATAGATAGATAAACAGACAGACATGCAGAAAGATAGATAGATAGATAGATAGATAGATAGATAGATAAATAGACAGACATGCAGATAGATAGATAGATAGATAGATAAACAGACAGACATGTAGAAAGATAGATAGATTTATGGATAAACAGATAGATAGATAAACAGATAGATAGATAAATAGATAAACAGACAGACATGCAGAAAGATAGCTAGATTTATAGATAAACAGATAAAAAGATAGATAGATAGATAGATAAACAGATGGACATGCAGAAAGATAGATAGATAGATAAACAGACGGACATACAGAAAGATAGATAGATAGATAGACAGATAGATAGACAGATAAACAGACAGACATGTAGATAGATAGATAGATAGATAGAAAGATAGATAGATACACATTTAGATAGAAAGATAAACAGACAGACATGCAGAAAGATAGATAGATAAACAGATAGATAGATAAACAGACGGACATGCAGAAAGATAGATAGATAGATAGACAGATATATAGACAGATAAACAGACAGACATGTAGATAGATAGATAGATAGATAGAAAGATAGATAGATACACATATAGATATAAAGATAAACAGACAGACATGCACAAAGATAGATAGATAAACAGATAGATAGATAAACAGACGGACATGCAGATAGATAGAAAGATAAACAGATAGATAGATAAACAGATGGACATGCAGAAAGATAGATAGATAGATAGATAAACAGATAGATCGAAAGATAGATAGATAAATAAACAGATAGATAGATAAACAGACAGACATGCAGAAAGATAGCTAGATTTATAGATAAACAGATAGATAAACAGATAAATAGATAGATATATAGATAGATAGATAGATAAAAAGACGGACATGCAGAAAGATAGATAGATAGATAAACAGATAGATAGCCTTATAAACAGACAGACATTTAGATAGATAGAAAGATAGATAGATAAACAGAAAGACATGCAGAAAGATAGATAGATAGATAAACAGATAGATAGATAAACAGACGGACATACAGAAAGAAAGATAGATAGACAGATAGATAGACAGATAAACAGACAGACATGTAGATAGATAGATAGATAGATAGATAAACAGAAAGACATGCAGAAAGATAGATAGATAAACAGATAGATAGATAAACAGACGGACATACAGAAAGATAGATAGATAGACAGATAGATAGACAGATAAACAGACAGACATGTAGATAGATAGATAGATAGATAGATAGATAAACAGAAAGACATGCAGAAAGATAGATAGATAAACAGATAGATAGATAAACAGACAGACATGCAGAAAGATAGATAGATAAACAGATAGATAGATAAACAGACGGACATGCAGAAAGATAGATAGATAGATAGATAGACAGATAGATAGACAGATAAACAGACAGACATGTAGATAGATAGATAGATAGATAGATAGATAGATAGATAGAAAGATAGATATATAGATAGATACACAGATAGAAAGACAGATAAACAGACAGACGTGCAGATAGATAAATCGATAGATAAATAGATAGATAGATAGATAGATAGATAGATAAACAGATAGATAGACAGACAAACAGACAGACAGATAGATAGATAGATAGATAGATGGATAGATAGATAGATAAACAGACAGACATGCAGAAAGATAGATAGATAGATAGATAGATAGATAGATAGATAGATAAATAGACAGACATGCAGATAGATAGATAGATAGATAGATAAACAGACAGACATGTAGAAAGATAGATAGATTTATGGATAAACAGATAGATAGATAAACAGATAGATAGATAAATAGATAAACAGACAGACATGCAGAAAGATAGCTAGATTTATAGATAAACAGATAAAAAGATAGATAGATAGATAGATAAACAGATGGACATGCAGAAAGATAGATAGATAGATAAACAGATAGATAGGCAGATAAACAGACAGACATGTACATAGATAGATAGATAAACAGATAGATAGATAGACAGATAAACAGACAGACATGTAGATAGATAGATACACAGATAGATAGAAAGATAAACAGACAGACATGCAGAAAGCTAGATAGATAGATAAACTGATAGATAGATAAACAGACAGACATGTAGATAGATAGATAGATAAACAAATAGATAGATTGAAAAACAGACAGACATGCAGATAGATAGATAAACAGATAGAAAGACAGATAAAAAGACAGACATGCAAATAGATAGATAGACAAACAGATAGATAGATGGATAAAAAGACAAACATGCAGATAGATAGAAAGATAGATAGATAGATAAGCAGATAGATAGATAGATAAACAGGCAGACATGTAGATAGATAGATAGATAGATAGATAGAAAGATAGATAGATAGATACACAGATACAAAGACAGATACACAGACAGACATGCAGATAGATAAATCGATAGATAAATAGATAGATAGATAGATACATAGATAAACAGATAGATAGACAGACAAACAGACAGACATGTAGATAGATAGATAGATACAGATAGATAGACAGATAAACAGACAGACATGTAAATAGATAGATAGATACACAGATAGATAGAAAGATAAACAGATAAATAGATAAACAGACGGACATTCAGAAAGATAGATATATAGATAGATAGATAGATAAACAGATAGATCGAAAGATAGATAGATAAATAAACAGATAGATAGATAAACAGACAGACATGCAGAAATCTAGATAGATAGATAAACTGATAGATAGATAAACAGATGGGCAT
>JARGYO010000214.1:1626907-1629407 GCA_029206835.1 Rana muscosa | reverse complement strand
AGATAGATAGATAGACAGATAAACAGACAGACATGTAGATAGATAGATACACAGATAGATAGAAAGATAAACAGACAGACATGCAGAAAGCTAGATAGATAGATAAACTGATAGATAGATAAACAGACAGACATGTAGATAGATAGATAGATAGATAAACACATAGATAGATTGAAAAACAGACAGACATGCAGATAGATAGATAAACAGATAGAAAGACAGATAAAAAGACAGACATGCAAATAGATAGATAGACAAACAGATAGATAGACGGATAAAAAGACAAACATGCAGATAGATAGAAAGATAGATAGATAGATAGATAAACAGGCAGACATGTAGATAGATAGATAGATAGATAGAAAGATAGATAGATAGATACACAGATAGAAAGACAGATACAAAGACAGATAAACAGACAGACATGCAGATAGATAAATCGATAGATAAATAGATAGATAGATAGATACATAGATAAACAGATAGATAGACAGACAAACAGACAGACATGTAGATAGATAGATAGATACAGATAGATAGACAGATAAACAGACAGACATGTAAATAGATAGATAGATACACAGATAGATAGAAAGATAAACAGATACATAGATAAACAGACGGACATGCAGAAAGATAGATAGATAGATAGATAGATAGATAAACAGATAGATCGAAAGATAGATAGATAAATAAACAGATAGATAGATAAACAGACAGACATGCAGAAATCTAGATAGATAGATAAACTGATAGATAGATAAACAGATGGGCATGCAGAAAGATAGGTAGATAGATAGATAGATAGATAGACAGATAAACAGACAGACATGCAGATAGATAGATTGATAGATAGATAGATAAACATACAGACATGTAGATAGATAGATAGATAAACAAATAGATAGATTGAAAAACAGACAGACATGCAGATATAGATAAACAGATAGAAAGACAGATAAAAAGACAGACATGCAAATAGATAGACACACAGATAGATAGACGGATAAACAGACAAACAGGCAGATAGATAGAAAGATAGATAGATAGATAAGCAGATAGATAGATAGATAAACAGACAGACATGTAGATAGATAGATAGATAGATAGATACACAGATAGAAAGACAGACATGCAGATAGATAAATCGATAGATAAATAGATAGATAGATACATAGATAAACAGATAGACAGACAGACACACAGACAGACATGTAGATAGATAGATAGATACAGATAGATAGACAGATAAACAGACAGACATGTAAATATATAGATAGATAGATACACAGATAGATAGAAAGATAAACAGATAGATAGATAAACAGATGGACATGCAGAAAGATAGATAGATAGATAGATAGATAGATAGATAAACAGATAGATCGAAAGGTAGATAGATAAATAAACTGATAGATAGATAAACAGACAGACATGCAGAAAGATAGCTAGATTTATAGATAAACAGATAGATAAACAGATAAATAGATAGATAGATAGATAGATAGATAGATAGATAGATAGATAAAAAGACGGACATGCAGAAAGATAGATAGATAGATAAACAGATAGATAGCCTTATAAACAGACAGACATGTAGATAGATAGAAAGATAGATAGATAAACAGAAAGACATGCAGAAAGATAGATAGATAGATAAACAGATAGATAGATAAACAGACGGACATACAGAAAGAAAGATAGATAGACAGATAGATAGACAGATAAACAGACAGACATGTAGATAGATAGATAGATAGATAGATAAACAGAAAGACATGCAGAAAGATAGATAGATAAACAGATAGATAGATAAACAGACGGACATACAGAAAGATAGATAGATAGATAGACAGATAGATAGACAGATAAACAGACAGACATGTAGATAGATAGATAGATAGATAGATAGATAGATAGAAAGATAGATAGATACACATTTAGATAGAAAGATAAACAGACAGACATGCAGATAGATAGAAAGATAAACAGATAGATAGATAAACAGATGGACATGCAGAAAGATAGATAGATAGATAGATAAACAGATAGATCGAAAGATAGATAGATAAATAAACAGATAGATAGATAAACAGACAGACATGCAGAAAGATAGCTAGATTTATAGATAAACAGATAGATAAACAGATAAATAGATAGATAGATAGATAGATAGATAGATAAAAAGACGGACATGCAGAAAGATAGATAGATAGATAAACAGATAGATAGCCTTATAAACAGACAGACATTTAGATAGATAGAAAGATAGATAGATAAACAGAAAGACATGCAGAAAGATAGATAGATAGATAAACAGATAGATAGATAAACAGACGGACATACAGAAAGAAAGATAGCTAGACAGATAGATAGACAGATAAACAGACAGACATGGAGATAGATAGATAGATAGATAGATAGATAGATAGATAGATAGATAGATAAACAGAAAGACATGCAGAAAGATAGATAGATAAACAGATAGATAGATAAACAG
>JARGYO010000214.1:1614407-1616907 GCA_029206835.1 Rana muscosa | reverse complement strand
AGATAGATAGATTTATGGATAAACAGATAGATAGATAAACAGATAGATAGATAAATAGATAAACAGACAGACATGCAGAAAGATAGCTAGATTTATAGATAAACAGATAAAAAGATAGATAGATAGATAGATAAACAGATGGACATGCAGAAAGATAGATAGATAGATAAACAGATAGATAGGCAGATAAACAGACAGACATGTACATAGATAGATAGATAAACAGATAGATAGATAGACAGATAAACAGACAGACATGTAGATAGATAGATACACAGATAGATAGAAAGATAAACAGACAGACATGCAGAAAGCTAGATAGATAGATAAACTGATAGATAGATAAACAGACAGACATGTAGATAGATAGATAGATAAACAAATAGATAGATTGAAAAACAGACAGACATGCAGATAGATAGATAAACAGATAGAAAGACAGATAAAAAGACAGACATGCAAATAGATAGATAGACAAACAGATAGATAGATGGATAAAAAGACAAACATGCAGATAGATAGAAAGATAGATAGATAGATAAGCAGATAGATAGATAGATAAACAGGCAGACATGTAGATAGATAGATAGATAGATAGATAGAAAGATAGATAGATAGATACACAGATACAAAGACAGATAAACAGACAGACATGCAGATAGATAAATCGATAGATAAATAGATAGATAGATAGATACATAGATAAACAGATAGATAGACAGACAAACAGACAGACATGTAGATAGATAGATAGATACAGATAGATAGACAGATAAACAGACAGACATGTAAATAGATAGATAGATACACAGATAGATAGAAAGATAAACAGATAAATAGATAAACAGACGGACATTCAGAAAGATAGATATATAGATAGATAGATAGATAAACAGATAGATCGAAAGATAGATAGATAAATAAACAGATAGATAGATAAACAGACAGACATGCAGAAATCTAGATAGATAGATAAACTGATAGATAGATAAACAGATGGGCATGCAGAAAGATAGGTAGATAGATAGATAGATAGATAGACAGATAAACAGACAGACATGCAGATAGATAGATTGATAGATAGATAGATAAACATACAGACATGTAGATAGATAGATAGATAAACAAATAGATAGATTGAAAAACAGACAGACATGCAGATATAGATAAACAGATAGAAAGACAGATAAAAAGACAGACATGCAAATAGATAGACAAACAGATAGATAGACGGATAAACAGACAAACATGCAGATAGATAGAAAGATAGATAGATAGATAGATAAGCAGATAGATAGATAGATAAACAGACAGACATGTAGATAGATAGATAGATAGATACACAGATAGAAAGACAGACATGCAGATAGATAAATCGATAGATAAATAGATAGATAGATACATAGATAAACAGATAGACAGACACACAGACAGACATGTAGATAGATAGATACAGATAGATAGACAGATAAACAGACAGACATGTAGATAGATAGATAGATAGATAGATAGAAAGATAGATAGATACACATTTAGATAGAAAGATAAACAGACAGACATGCAGATAGATAGAAAGATAAACAGATAGATAGATAAACAGATGGACATGCAGAAAGATAGATAGATAGATAGATAAACAGATAGATAGAAAGATAGATAGATAAATAAACAGATAGATAGATAAACAGACAGACATGCAGAAAGATAGCTAGATTTATAGATAAACAGATAAATAGATAGATATATAGATAGATAGATAGATAAAAAGACGGACATGCAGAAAGATAGATAGATAGATAAACAGATAGATAGCCTTATAAACAGACAGACATTTAGATAGATAGAAAGATAGATAGATAAACAGAAAGACATGCAGAAAGTTAGATAGATAGATAAACAGATAGATAGATAAACAGACGGACATACAGAAAGAAAGATAGATAGACAGATAGATAGACAGATAAACAGACAGACATGTAGATAGATAGATAGATAGATAGATAAACAGAAAGACATGCAGAAAGATAGATAGATAAACAGATAGATAGATAAACAGACGGACATACAGAAAGATAGATAGATAGATAGACAGATAGATAGACAGATAAACAGACAGACATGTAGATAGATAGATAGATAGATAGATAAACAGAAAGACATGCAGAAAGATAGATAGATAAACAGATAGATAGATAAACAGACAGACATGCAGAAAGATAGATAGATAAACAGATAGATAGATAAACAGACGGACATGCAGAAAGATAGATAGATAGATAGATAGACAGATAGATAGACAGATAAACAGACAGACATGTAGATAGATAGATAGATAGATAGATAGATAGAAAGATAGATAGATAGATAGATACACAGATAGAAAGACAGATAAACAGACAGACGTGCAGATAGATAAATCGATAGATAAATAGATAGATAGATAGATAGATACATAGATAAACAGATAGATAGACAGACAAACAGACAGACAGATAGATAG
>JARGYO010000214.1:1599407-1601907 GCA_029206835.1 Rana muscosa | reverse complement strand
GCAGATAGATAGAAAGATAGATAGATAGATAGATAAGCAGATAGATAGATAGATAAACAGGCAGACATGTAGATAGATAGATAGATAGATAGAAAGATAGATAGATAGATACACAGATAGAAAGACAGATACAAAGACAGATAAACAGACAGACATGCAGATAGATAAATCGATAGATAAATAGATAGATAGATAGATACATAGATAAACAGATAGATAGACAGACAAACAGACAGACATGTAGATAGATAGATAGATACAGATAGATAGACAGATAAACAGACAGACATGTAAATAGATAGATAGATACACAGATAGATAGAAAGATAAACAGATACATAGATAAACAGACGGACATGCAGAAAGATAGATAGATAGATAGATAGATAGATAGATAAACAGATAGATCGAAAGATAGATAGATAAATAAACAGATAGATAGATAAACAGACAGACATGCAGAAATCTAGATAGATAGATAAACTGATAGATAGATAAACAGATGGGCATGCAGAAAGATAGGTAGATAGATAGATAGATAGATAGACAGATAAACAGACAGACATGCAGATAGATAGATTGATAGATAGATAGATAAACATACAGACATGTAGATAGATAGATAGATAAACAAATAGATAGATTGAAAAACAGACAGACATGCAGATATAGATAGACAGATAGAAAGACAGATAAAAAGACAGACATGCAAATAGATAGACACACAGATAGATAGACGGATAAACAGACAAACAGGCAGATAGATAGAAAGATAGATAGATAGATAAGCAGATAGATAGATAGATAAACAGACAGACATGTAGATAGATAGATAGATAGATAGATACACAGATAGAAAGACAGACATGCAGATAGATAAATCGATAGATAAATAGATAGATAGATACATAGATAAACAGATAGACAGACACACAGACAGACATGTAGATAGATAGATAGATACAGATAGATAGACAGATAAACAGACAGACATGTAAATATATAGATAGATAGATACACAGATAGATAGAAAGATAAACAGATAGATAGATAAACAGATGGACATGCAGAAAGATAGATAGATAGATAGATAGATAGATAGATAGATAGATAAACAGATAGATCGAAAGGTAGATAGATAAATAAACTGATAGATAGATAAACAGACAGACATGCAGAAAGATAGCTAGATTTATAGATAAACAGATAGATAAACAGATAAATAGATAGATAGATAGATAGATAGATAGATAGATAGATAAAAAGACGGACATGCAGAAAGATAGATAGATAGATAAACAGATAGATAGCCTTATAAACAGACAGACATGTAGATAGATAGAAAGATAGATAGATAAACAGAAAGACATGCAGAAAGATAGATAGATAGATAAACAGATAGATAGATAAACAGACGGACATACAGAAAGAAAGATAGATAGACAGATAGATAGACAGATAAACAGACAGACATGTAGATAGATAGATAGATAGATAGATAGATAGATAGATAAACAGAAAGACATGCAGAAAGATAGATAGATAAACAGATAGATAGATAAACAGACGGACATACAGAAAGATAGATAGATAGATAGATAGACAGATAGATAGACAGATAAACAGACAGACATGTAGATAGATAGATAGATAGATAGATAGATAGAAAGATAGATAGATACACATTTAGATAGAAAGATAAACAGACAGACATGCAGATAGATAGAAAGATAAACAGATAGATAGATAAACAGATGGACATGCAGAAAGATAGATAGATAGATAGATAAACAGATAGATCGAAAGATAGATAGATAAATAAACAGATAGATAGATAAACAGACAGACATGCAGAAAGATAGCTAGATTTATAGATAAACAGATAGATAAACAGATAAATAGATAGATAGATAGATAGATAGATAAAAAGATGGACATGCAGAAAGATAGATAGATAGATAAACAGATAGATAGCCTTATAAACAGACAGACATTTAGATAGATAGAAAGATAGATAGATAAACAGAAAGACATGCAGAAAGATAGATAGATAGATAAACAGATAGATAGATAAACAGACGGACATACAGAAAGAAAGATAGCTAGACAGATAGATAGACAGATAAACAGACAGACATGGAGATAGATAGATAGATAGATAGATAGATAGATAGATAGATAGATAGATAGATAGATAGATAGATAGATAGATAGATAAACAGAAAGACATGCAGAAAGATAGATAGATAAACAGATAGATAGATAAACAGACGGACATACAGAAAGATAGATAGATAGACAGATAGATAGACAGATAAACAGACAGACATGTAGATAGATAGATAGATAGATAGATAGATAAACAGAAAGACATGCAGAAAGATAGATAGATAAACAGATAGATAGATAAACAGACAGACATGCAGAAAGATAGATAGATAAACAGATAGATAGATAAACAGACGGACATGCAGAAAGATAGATAGATAGATAGATAGAT
>JARGYO010000214.1:1544407-1551907 GCA_029206835.1 Rana muscosa | reverse complement strand
AACAGATAGATAGGCAGATAAACAGACAGACATGTACATAGATAGATAGATAAACAGATAGATAGATAGACAGATAAACAGACAGACATGTAGATAGATAGATACACAGATAGATAGAAAGATAAACAGACAGACATGCAGAAAGCTAGATAGATAGATAAACTGATAGATAGATAAACAGACAGACATGTAGATAGATAGATAGATAAACAAATAGATAGATTGAAAAACAGACAGACATGCAGATAGATAGATAAACAGATAGAAAGACAGATAAAAAGACAGACATGCAAATAGATAGATAGACAAACAGATAGATAGACGGATAAAAAGACAAACATGCAGATAGATAGAAAGATAGATAGATAGATAAGCAGATAGATAGATAGATAAACAGGCAGACATGTAGATAGATAGATAGATAGATAGAAAGATAGATAGATAGATACACAGATAGAAAGACAGATACAAAGACAGATAAACAGACAGACATGCAGATAGATAAATCGATAGATAAATAGATAGATAGATAGATACATAGATAAACAGATAGATAGACAGACAAACAGACAGACATGTAGATAGATAGATAGATACAGATAGATAGACAGATAAACAGACAGACATGTAAATAGATAGATAGATACACAGATAGATAGAAAGATAAACAGATACATAGATAAACAGACGGACATGCAGAAAGATAGATAGATAGATAGATAGATAAACAGATAGATCGAAAGATAGATAGATAAATAAACAGATAGATAGATAAACAGACAGACATGCAGAAATCTAGATAGATAGATAAACTGATAGATAGATAAACAGATGGGCATGCAGAAAGATAGGTAGATAGATAGATAGATAGATAGATAGACAGATAAACAGACAGACATGCAGATAGATAGATTGATAGATAGATAGATAAACATACAGACATGTAGATAGATAGATAGATAAACAAATAGATAGATTGAAAAACAGACAGACATGCAGATATAGATAAACAGATAGAAAGACAGATAAAAAGACAGACATGCAAATAGATAGACAAACAGATAGATAGACGGATAAACAGACAAACATGCAGATAGATAGAAAGATATATAGATAGATAGATAAGCAGATAGATAGATAGATAAACAGACAGACATGTAGATAGATAGATAGATAGATAGATACACAGATAGAAAGACAGACATGCAGATAGATAAATCGATAGATAAATAGATAGATAGATACATAGATAAACAGATAGACAGACAGACACACAGACAGACATGTAGATAGATAGATAGATACAGATAGATAGACAGATAAACAGACAGACATGTAAATATATAGATAGATAGATACACAGATAGATAGAAAGATAAACAGATAGATAGATAAACAGATGGACATGCAGAAAGATAGATAGATAGATAGATAGATAGATAGATAAACAGATAGATCGAAAGGTAGATAGATAAATAAACTGATAGATAGATAAACAGACAGACATGCAGAAAGATAGCTAGATTTATAGATAAACAGATAGATAAACAGATAAATAGATAGATAGATAGATAGATAGATAGATAAAAAGACGGACATGCAGAAAGATAGATAGATAGATAAACAGATAGATAGCCTTATAAACAGACAGACATGTAGATAGATAGAAAGATAGATAGATAAACAGAAAGACATGCAGAAAGATAGATAGATAGATAAACAGATAGATAGATAAACAGACGGACATACAGAAAGAAAGATAGATAGACAGATAGATAGACAGATAAACAGACAGACATGTAGATAGATAGATAGATAGATAGATAGATAGATAGATAAACAGAAAGACATGCAGAAAGATAGATAGATAAACAGATAGATAGATAAACAGACGGACATACAGAAAGATAGATAGATAGACAGATAGATAGACAGATAAACAGACAGACATGTAGATAGATAGATAGATAGATAGATAGATAGATAGAAAGATAGATAGATACACATTTAGATAGAAAGATAAACAGACAGACATGCAGATAGATAGAAAGATAAACAGATAGATAGATAAACAGATGGACATGCAGAAAGATAGATAGATAGATAGATAAACAGATAGATCGAAAGATAGATAGATAAATAAACAGATAGATAGATAAACAGACAGACATGCAGAAAGATAGCTAGATTTATAGATAAACAGATAGATAAACAGATAAATAGATAGATAGATAGATAGATAGATAGATAAAAAGACGGACATGCAGAAAGATAGATAGATAGATAAACAGATAGATAGCCTTATAAACAGACAGACATTTAGATAGATAGAAAGATAGATAGATAAACAGAAAGACATGCAGAAAGATAGATAGATAGATAAACAGATAGATAGATAAACAGACGGACATACAGAAAGAAAGATAGCTAGACAGATAGATAGACAGATAAACAGACAGACATGGAGATAGATAGATAGATAGATAGATAGATAGATAGGTAGATAAACAGAAAGACATGCAGAAAGATAGATAGATAAACAGATAGATAGATAAACAGACGGACATACAGAAAGATAGATAGATAGACAGATAGATAGACAGATAAACAGACAGACATGTAGATAGATAGATAGATAGATAGATAAACAGAAAGACATGCAGAAAGATAGATAGATAAACAGATAGATAGATAAACAGACAGACATGCAGAAAGATAGATAGATAAACAGATAGATAGATAAACAGACGGACATGCAGAAAGATAGATAGATAGATAGATAGACAGATAGATAGACAGATAAACAGACAGACATGTAGATAGATAGATAGATAGATAGATAGAAAGATAGATAGATACACATATAGATAGAAAGATAAACAGACAGACATGCACAAAGATAGATAGATAAACAGATAGATAGATAAACAGACGGACATGCAGAAAGATAGATAGATAGATCGACAGATAGATAGACAGATAAACAGAGAGACATGTAGATAGATAGATAGACAGATAGATAGATAGATAGATAGACAAACAGACAAACATGTAGAAAGATAGAGAGATAGATAGATAGATAGATAGATAGACAGATAAACAGACAGACATGCAGAAAGATAGAAAGATAGATAGATAGATAGATAGATAGATAGATAGATAGATAGATAGATAGATAAATAGATAGATATTTAGATAGATAGATAACCAGATAGAAAGACAGATAAACAGACAGACATTCAGATAGATAGATAGATAGATAGATAGATAGATAGACATAGAAATAGACAGACATGCAGATAGATACATAGATATATTGATAGATCGATAGATTGATAGATAGATAGATAGATAGATAGATAAATAGATAGATAAATAGATAGATAGATAAAAAGATAGACAGACATGCAGATAGATAGATATATAGATAAAAAGACACACATGCAGATAGGTAGATAGATAAATAGACAGACATGCAGATAGAAAGATAGATAGATAGATGGATGGATAGATAGATAGACAGATAAACAGACAGACATGCATAAAGATAGATAGATAGATAGATAGATAGACAGATAAACAGATAGACATGCAGATAGATAGAAAGATAGAAAGACAGATAAACAGACAGACATGCAGATAGATAGATAGATCGATAGATAGATAGATAGATAGATAGATAGATAAACATACAGACATGTAGATAGATAGATAGATAGATAGATTGAAAAACAGACATACATGCAGATAGATAGATAAACAGATAGAAAGACAGATAAAAAGACAGACATGTAGATAGATAGATAGATAGATAGATAGAAAGATAGATAGATACACATTTAGATAGAAAGATAAACAGACAGACATGCAGAAAGATAGATAGATAAACAGATAGATAGATAAACAGACGGACATGCAGAAAGATAGATAGATAGATAGATAGACAGATAAACAGACAGACATGTAGATAGATAGATAGATAGATAGATAGATAGATAGATACACATATAGATAGAAAGATAAACAGACAGACATGCAGAAAGATAGATAGATAAACAGATAGATAGATAAACAGGCAGACATGCAGAAAGATAGATAGATAGATCGACAGATAGATAGACAGATAAACAGAGAGACATGTAGATAGATAGATAGATAGATAGACAGATAGATAGATAGATAGATAGATAGATAGACAGACAGACATGTAGAAAGATAGATATATAGAGAGATAGATAAACAGATAAACAGACAGACATGCAGAAAGATAGAAAGATAGATAGATAGATAGATAGATAGATAGAAAGATAGATAGATAGATAGATAGATAGATAGATAGATAGATAGATAGATAGATAGATAGATAGATAGATAGATATTTAGATAGATAGATACACAGATAGAAAGACAGATAAACAGACAGACATTTAGATAGATAGATAGATAGATAGATAGATAGATACACAGATAGATAGACATAGAAATAGACAGACATGCAGATAGATACATAGATAGATTGATAGATCGATAGATTGATAGATAGATAGATAGATAGATAAATAGATAGATAAATAGATAGATAGATAAAAAGATAGACAGATAAATAGACAGACATGCAGATAGATAGATAGATAGATAGATAGATAGATAGATAGATAAAAAGACACACATGCAGATAGATAGATAGATAAATAGACAGACATGCAGATAGATAGATAGACAGATAGATAGATAGATAGATAGATAGATAGATAGATAGACAGATAAACAGACAGACATGTAGATAGATAGATAGATGGATGGATAGATAGATAGATAGACAGATAAACAGACAGACATGCATAAAGATAGATAGATAGATAGATAAACAGATAGACATGCAGATAGATAGAAAGACAGATAAACAGACAGACATGCAGATAGATAGATAGATCGATAGATAGATAGATAAACATACAGACATGTAGATAGATAGATAGATAGATAAACAAATAGATAGATTGAAAAACAGACATACATGCAGATAGATAGATAAACAGATAGAAAGACAGATAAAAAGACAGATATGCAGATAGATAGAAAGATAGATAGATAGATAGATAGATACACAAACAGATAGATAGATGGATAAACAGACAGACATGTAGATAGATAGATAGATAGATAGATAGATAGATAAACAGACAGACATGTAGATAGATAGATAAACAGATAGATAGATAAACAGACGGACATACAGAAAGAAAGATAGATAGACAGATAGATAGACAGATAAACAGACAGACATGTAGATAGATAGATAGATAGATAGATAGATAAACAGAAAGACATGCAGAAAGATAGATAGATAAACAGATAGATAGATAAACAGACGGACATACAGAAAGATAGATAGATAGATAGACAGATAGATAGACAGATAAACAGACAGACATGTAGATAGATAGATAGATAGATAGATAGATAGATAGATAGATAGAAAGATAGATAGATACACATTTAGATAGAAAGATAAACAGACAGACATGCAGATAGATAGAAAGATAAACAGATAGATAGATAAACAGATGGACATGCAGAAAGATAGATAGATAGATAGATAAACAGATAGATCGAAAGATAGATAGATAAACAGATGGACATGCAGAAAGATAGATAGATAGATAAACAGATAGATAGACAGATAAACAGACAGACATGTACATAGATAGATAGATAAACAGATAGATAGATAGACAGATAAACAGACAGACATGTAGATAGATAGATACACAGATAGATAGAAAGATAAACAGACAGACATGCAGAAAGCTAGATAGATAGATAAACTGATAGATAGATAAACAGACAGACATGTAGATAGATAGATAGATAAACAAATAGATAGATTGAAAAACAGACAGACATGCAGATAGATAGATAAACAGATAGAAAGACAGATAAAAAGACAGACATGCAAATAGATAGATAGACAAACAGATAGATAGACAGATAAAAAGACAAACATGCAGATAGATAGAAAGATAGATAGATAAGCAGATAGACAGATAGATAAACAGACAGACATGTAGATAGATAGATAGATAGATAGATAGATAGAAAGATAGATAGATAGATAGATACACAGATAGAAAGACAGATAAACAGACAGACGTGCAGATAGATAAATCGATAGATAAATAGATAGATAGATAGATAGATAGATAGATACATAGATAAACAGATAGATAGACAGACAAACAGACAGACAGATAGATAGATAGATAGATAGATAGACAGATAAACAGACAGACATGCAGAAAGATAGAAAGATAGATAGATAGATAGATAGATAGATAGATAGATAAATAGATAGATATTTAGATAGATAGATAACCAGATAGAAAGACAGATAAACAGACAGACATTCAGATAGATAGATAGATAGATAGATAGATAGACATAGAAATAGACAGACATGCAGATAGATACATAGATATATTGATAGATCGATAGATTGATAGATAGATAGATAGATAGATAGATAGATAGATAGATAGATAGATAAATAGATAGATAGATAAAAAGATAGACAGACATGCAGATAGATAGATATATAGATAAAAAGACACACATGCAGATAGGTAGATAGATAAATAGACAGACATGCAGATAGAAAGATAGATAGATAGATGGATGGATAGATAGATAGACAGATAAACAGACAGACATGCATAAAGATAGATAGATAGATAGATAGATAGATAGACAGATAAACAGATAGACATGCAGATAGATAGAAAGATAGAAAGACAGATAAACAGACAGACATGCAGATAGATAGATAGATCGATAGATAGATAGATAGATAGATAGATAGATAAACATACAGACATGTAGATAGATAGATAGATAGATTGAAAAACAGACATACATGCAGATAGATAGATAAACAGATAGAAAGACAGATAAAAAGACAGACATGTAGATAGATAGATAGATAGATAGATAGAAAGATAGATAGATACACATTTAGATAGAAAGATAAACAGACAGACATGCAGAAAGATAGATAGATAAACAGATAGATAGATAAACAGACGGACATGCAGAAAGATAGATAGATAGATAGATAGACAGATAAACAGACAGACATGTAGATAGATAGATAGATAGATAGATAGATAGATAGATACACATATAGATAGAAAGATAAACAGACAGACATGCAGAAAGATAGATAGATAAACAGATAGATAGATAAACAGGCAGACATGCAGAAAGATAGATAGATAGATCGACAGATAGATAGACAGATAAACAGAGAGACATGTAGATAGATAGATAGATAGATAGATAGACAGATAGATAGATAGATAGATAGATAGATAGACAGACAGACATGTAGAAAGATAGATATATAGAGAGATAGATAAACAGATAAACAGACAGACATGCAGAAAGATAGAAAGATAGATAGATAGATAGATAGATAGATAGAAAGATAGATAGATAGATAGA
>JARGYO010000214.1:1529407-1531907 GCA_029206835.1 Rana muscosa | reverse complement strand
AATAGACAGACATGCAGATAGATACATAGATAGATTGATAGATCGATAGATTGATAGATAGATAGATAGATAAATAGATAGATAAATAGATAGATAGATAAAAAGATAGACAGATAAATAGACAGACATGCAGATAGATAGATAGATAGATAGATAGATAGATAAAAAGACACACATGCAGATAGATAGATAGATAAATAGACAGACATGCAGATAGATAGATAGATAGATAGATAGATAGATAGATAGATAGATAGATAGATAGACAGATAAACAGACATACATGTAGATAGATAGATAGATAGATGGATGGATTGATAGATAGATAGACAGATAAACAGACAGACATGCATAAAGATAGATAGATAGATAGATAGATAGATAGATAGATAGATAGATAAACAGATAGACATGCAGATAGATAGAAAGACAGATAAACAGACAGACATGCAGATAGATAGATAGATCGATAGATAGATAGATAAACATACAGACATGTAGATAGATAGATAGATAGATAAACAAATAGATAGATTGAAAAACAGACATACATGCAGATAGATAGATAAACAGATAGAAAGACAGATAAAAAGACAGATATGCAGATAGATAGAAAGATAGATAGATAGATAGATAGATACACAAACAGATAGATAGATGGATAAACAGACAGACATGTAGATAGATAGATAGATAGATAGATAGATAGATAAACAGACAGACATGTAGATAGATAGATAAACAGATAGATAGATAAACAGGCAGACATGTAGATAGATAGATAGATAGATAGAAAGATAGATAGATAGATACACAGATAGAAAGACAGATACAAAGACAGATAAACAGACAGACATGCAGATAGATAAATCGATAGATAAATAGATAGATACATAGATAAACAGATAGATAGACAGACAAACAGACAGACATGTAGATAGATAGATAGATACAGATAGATAGACAGATAAACAGACAGACATGTAAATAGATAGATAGATACACAGATAGATAGAAAGATAAACAGATACATAGATAAACAGACGGACATGCAGAAAGATAGATAGATAGATAGATAGATAGATAGATAAACAGATAGATCGAAAGATAGATAGATAAATAAACAGATAGATAGATAAACAGACAGACATGCAGAAATCTAGATAGATAGATAAACTGATAGATAGATAAACAGATGGGCATGCAGAAAGATAGGTAGATAGATAGATAGATAGATAGACAGATAAACAGACAGACATGCAGATAGATAGATTGATAGATAGATAGATAAACATACAGACATGTAGATAGATAGATAGATAAACAAATAGATAGATTGAAAAACAGACAGACATGCAGATATAGATAAACAGATAGAAAGACAGATAAAAAGACAGACATGCAAATAGATAGACAAACAGATAGATAGACGGATAAACAGACAAACATGCAGATAGATAGAAAGATAGATAGATAGATAGATAAGCAGATAGATAGATAGATAAACAGACAGACATGTAGATAGATAGATAGATAGATACACAGATAGAAAGACAGACATGCAGATAGATAAATCGATAGATAAATAGATAGATAGATACATAGATAAACAGATAGACAGACAGACACACAGACAGACATGTAGATAGATAGATAGATACAGATAGATAGACAGATAAACAGACAGACATGTAAATATATAGATAGATAGATACACAGATAGATAGAAAGATAAACAGATAGATAGATAAACAGATGGACATGCAGAAAGATAGATAGATAGATAGATAGATAGATAAACAGATAGATCGAAAGGTAGATAGATAAATAAACTGATAGATAGATAAACAGACAGACATGCAGAAAGATAGCTAGATTTATAGATAAACAGATAGATAAACAGATAAATAGATAGATAGATAGATAGATAGATAGATAGATAGATAAAAAGACGGACATGCAGAAAGATAGATAGATAGATAAACAGATAGATAGCCTTATAAACAGACAGACATGTAGATAGATAGAAAGATAGATAGATAAACAGAAAGACATGCAGAAAGATAGATAGATAAACAGATAGATAGATAAACAGACAGACATACAGAAAGAAAGATAGATAGACAGATAGATAGACAGATAAACAGACAGACATGTAGATAGATAGATAGATAGATAGATAGATAGATAGATAGATAAACAGAAAGACATGCAGAAAGATAGATAGATAAACAGATAGATAGATAAACAGACGGACATACAGAAAGATAGATAGATAGATAGACAGATAGATAGACAGATAAACAGACAGACATGTAGATAGATAGATAAATAGATAGATAGATAGATAGATAGATAGATAGATAGAAAGATAGATAGATACACATTTAGATAGAAAGATAAACAGACAGACATGCAGATAGATAGAAAGATAAACAGATAGATAGATAAACAGATGGACATGCAGAAAGATAGATAGATAGATAGATAAACAGATAGA
>JARGYO010000214.1:1504407-1509407 GCA_029206835.1 Rana muscosa | reverse complement strand
CAGACATGTAGATAGATAGATACACAGATAGATAGAAAGATAAACAGACAGACATGCAGAAAGCTAGATAGATAGATAAACTGATAGATAGATAAACAGACAGACATGTAGATAGATAGATAGATAAACAAATAGATAGATTGAAAAACAGACAGACATGCAGATAGATAGATAAACAGATAGAAAGACAGATAAAAAGACAGACATGCAAATAGATAGATAGACAAACAGATAGATAGACAGATAAAAAGACAAACATGCAGATAGATAGAAAGATAGATAGATAAGCAGATAGACAGATAGATAAACAGACAGACATGTAGATAGATAGATAGATAGATCGATAGAAAGATAGATAGATAGATAGATACACAGATAGAAAGACAGATAAACAGACAGACGTGCAGATAGATAAATCGATAGATAAATAGATAGATAGATAGATAGATAGATAGATAGATACATAGATAAACAGATAGATAGACAGACAAACAGACAGACAGATAGATAGATAGATAGATAGATAGATAGATAGACAGATAAACAGACAGACATGCAGAAAGATAGAAAGATAGATAGATAGATAGATAGATAGATAGATAGATAGATAGATAGATAAATAGATAGATATTTAGATAGATAGATAACCAGATAGAAAGACAGATAAACAGACAGACATTCAGATAGATAGATAGATAGATAGATAGATAGACATAGAAATAGACAGACATGCAGATAGATACATAGATATATTGATAGATCGATAGATTGATAGATAGATAGATAGATAGATAGATAAATAGATAGATAGATAAAAAGATAGACAGACATGCAGATAGATAGATATATAGATAAAAAGACACACATGCAGATAGGTAGATAGATAAATAGACAGACATGCAGATAGAAAGATAGATAGATAGATGGATGGATAGATAGATAGACAGATAAACAGACAGACATGCATAAAGATAGATAGATAGATAGATAGATAGATAGACAGATAAACAGCTAGACATGCAGATAGATAGAAAGATAGAAAGACAGATAAACAGACAGACATGCAGATAGATAGATAGATCGATAGATAGATAGATAGATAGATAGATAGATAAACATACAGACATGTAGATAGATAGATAGATAGATTGAAAAACAGACATACATGCAGATAGATAGATAAACAGATAGAAAGACAGATAAAAAGACAGACATTTAGATAGATAGATAGATAGATAGATAGATACACAGATAGATAGACATAGAAATAGACAGACATGCAGATAGATACATAGATAGATTGATAGATCGATAGATTGATAGATAGATAGATAGATAAATAGATAGATAAATAGATAGATAGATAAAAAGATAGACAGATAAATAGACAGACATGCAGATAGATAGATAGATAGATAGATAGATAGATAGATAAAAAGACACACATGCAGATAGATAGATAGATAAATAGACAGACATGCAGATAGATAGATAGATAGATAGATAGATAGATAGATAGATAGATAGATAGATAGATAGATAGATAGATAGACAGATAAACAGACATACATGTAGATAGATAGATAGATAGATGGATGGATTGATAGATAGATAGACAGATAAACAGACAGACATGCATAAAGATAGATAGATAGATAGATAGATAGATAGATAAACAGATAGACATGCAGATAGATAGAAAGACAGATAAACAGACAGACATGCAGATAGATAGATAGATCGATAGATAGATAAACATACAGACATGTAGATAGATAGATAGATAGATAAACAAATAGATAGATTGAAAAACAGACATACATGCAGATAGATAGATAAACAGATAGAAAGACAGATAAAAAGACAGATATGCAGATAGATAGAAAGATAGATAGATAGATAGATAGATAGATACACAAACAGATAGATAGATGGATAAACAGACAGACATGTAGATAGATAGATAGATAGATAGATAGATAGATAAACAGACAGACATGTAGATAGATAGATAAACAGATAGATAGATAAACAGACGGACATACAGAAAGAAAGATAGATAGACAGATAGATAGACAGATAAACAGACAGACATGTAGATAGATAGATAGATAGATAGATAGATAAACAGAAAGACATGCAGAAAGATAGATAGATAAACAGATAGATAGATAAACAGACGGACATACAGAAAGATAGATAGATAGATAGACAGATAGATAGACAGATAAACAGACAGACATGTAGATAGATAGATAGATAGATAGATAGATAGAAAGATAGATAGATACACATTTAGATAGAAAGATAAACAGACAGACATGCAGATAGATAGAAAGATAAACAGATAGATAGATAAACAGATGGACATGCAGAAAGATAGATAGATAGATAGATAAACAGATAGATCGAAAGATAGATAGATAAACAGATGGACATGCAGAAAGATAGATAGATAGATAAACAGATAGATAGACAGATAAAAAGACAGACATGTACATAGATAGATATATAAACAGATAGATAGATAGACAGATAAACAGACAGACATGTAGATAGATAGATACACAGATAGATAGAAAGATAAACAGACAGACATGCAGAAAGCTAGATAGATAGATAAACTGATAGATAGATAAACAGACAGACATGTAGATAGATAGATAGATAAACAAATAGATAGATTGAAAAACAGACAGACATGCAGATAGATAGATAAACAGATAGAAAGACAGATAAAAAGACAGACATGCAAATAGATAGATAGACAAACAGATAGATAGACAGATAAAAAGACAAACATGCAGATAGATAGAAAGATAGATAGATAAGCAGATAGACAGATAGATAAACAGACAGACATGTAGATAGATAGATAGATAGATAGATAGATAGAAAGATAGATAGATAGATAGATACACAGATAGAAAGACAGATAAACAGACAGACGTGCAGATAGATAAATCGATAGATAAATAGATAGATAGATAGATAGATAGATACATAGATAAACAGATAGATAGACAGACAAACAGACAGACAGATAGATAGATAGATAGATGGATAGATAGATAGATAGATAAACAGACAGACATGCAGAAAGATAGATAGATAGATAGATAGATAGATAAATAGACAGACATGTAGAAAGATAGATAGATTTATGGATAAACAGATAGATAGATAAACAGATAGATAGATAAATAGATAAACAGACAGACATGCAGAAAGATAGCTAGATTTATAGATAAACAGATAAAAAGATAGATAGATAGATAGATAAACAGATGGACATGCAGAAAGATAGATAGATAGATAAACAGATAGATAGGCAGATAAACAGACAGACATGTACATAGATAGATAGATAAACAGATAGATAGATAGACATATAAACAGACAGACATGTAGATAGATAGATACACAGATAGATAGAAAGATAAACAGACAGACATGCAGAAAGCTAGATAGATAGATAAACTGATAGATAGATAAACAGACAGACATGTAGATAGATAGATAGATAAACAAATAGATAGATTGAAAAACAGACAGACATGCAGATAGATAGATAAACAGATAGAAAGACAGATAAAAAGACAGACATGCAAATAGATAGATAGACAAACAGATAGATAGACGGATAAAAAGACAAACATGCAGATAGATAGAAAGATAGATAGATAGATAAGCAGATAGATAGATAGATAAACAGGCAGACATGTAGATAGATAGATAGATAGATAGATAGAAAGATAGATAGATAGATACACAGATAGAAAGACAGATACAAAGACAGATAAACAGACAGACATGCAGATAGATAAATCGATAGATAAATAGATAGATAGATAGATACATAGATAAACAGATAGATAGACAGACAAACAGACAGACATGTAGATAGATAGATAGATACAGATAGATAGACAGATAAACAGACAGACATGTAAATAGATAGATAGATACACAGATAGATAGAAAGATAAACAGATACATAGATAAACAGACGGACATGCAGAAAGATAGATAGATAGATAGATAGATAGATAAACAGATAGATCGAAAGATAGATAGATAAATAAACAGATAGATAGATAAACAGACAGACATGCAGAAATCTAGATAGATAGATAAACTGATAGATAGATAAACAGATGGGCATGCAGAAAGATAGGTAGATAGATAGATAGATAGATAGACAGATAAACAGACAGACATGCAGATAGATAGATTGATAGATAGATAGATAAACATACAGACATGTAGATAGATAGATAGATAAACAAATAGATAGATTGAAAAACAGACAGACATGCAGATATAGATAAACAGATAGAAAGACAGATAAAAAGACAGACATGCAAATAGATAGACAAACAGATAGATAGACGGATAAACAGACAAACATGCAGATAGATAGAAAGATAGATAGATAGATAGATAAGCAGATAGATAGATAGATAAACAGACAGACATGTAGATAGATAGATAGATAGATAGATACACAGATAGAAAGACAGACATGCAGATAGATAAATCGATAGATAAATAGATAGATAGATACATAGATAAACAGATAGACAGACAGACACACAGACAGACATGTAGATAGATAGATAGATACAGATAGATAGACAGATAAACAGACAGACATGTAAATATATAGATAGATAGATACACAGATAGATAGAAAGATAAACAGATAGATAGATAAACAGATGGACATGCAGAAAGATAGATAGATAGATAGATAGATAGATAAACAGATAGATCGAAAGGTAGATAGATAAATAAACTGATAGATAGATAAACAGACAGACATGCAGAAAGATAGCTAGATTTATAGATAAACAGATAGATAAACAGATAAATAGATAGATAGATAGATAGATAGATAGATAGATAAAAAGACGGACATGCAGAAAGATAGATAGATAGATAAACAGATAGATAGCCTTATAAACAGACAGACATGTAGATAGATAGAAAGATAGATA
>JARGYO010000214.1:1481907-1486907 GCA_029206835.1 Rana muscosa | reverse complement strand
AGATAGACATAGAAATAGACAGACATGCAGATAGATACATAGATATATTGATAGATCGATAGATTGATAGATAGATAGATAGATAGATAGATAGATAGATAAATATATAGATAAATAGATAGATAGATAAAAAGATAGACAGACATGCAGATAGATAGATATATAGATAAAAAGACACACATGCAGATAGGTAGATAGATAAATAGACAGACATGCAGATAGAAAGATAGATAGATAGATGGATGGATAGATAGATAGACAGATAAACAGACAGACATGCATAAAGATAGATAGATAGATAGATAGATAGATAGACAGATAAACAGATAGACATGCAGATAGATAGAAAGATAGAAAGACAGATAAACAGACAGACATGCAGATAGATAGATAGATCGATAGATAGATAGATAGATAGATAGATAGATAAACATACAGACATGTAGATAGATAGATAGATAGATTGAAAAACAGACATACATGCAGATAGATAGATAAACAGATAGAAAGACAGATAAAAAGACAGACATGTAGATAGATAGATAGATAGATAGAAAGATAGATAGATACACATTTAGATAGAAAGATAAACAGACAGACATGCAGAAAGATAGATAGATAAACAGATAGATAGATAAACAGACGGACATGCAGAAAGATAGATAGATAGATAGACAGATAAACAGACAGACATGTAGATAGATAGATAGATAGATAGATAGATACACATATAGATAGAAAGATAAACAGACAGACATGCAGAAAGATAGATAGATAAACAGATAGATAGATAAACAGGCAGACATGCAGAAAGATAGATAGATAGATCGACAGATAGATAGACAGATAAACAGAGAGACATGTAGATAGATAGATAGATAGATAGATAGATAGATAGACAGATAGATAGATAGATAGATAGATAGACAGACAGACATGTAGAAAGATAGATATATAGAGAGATAGATAAACAGATAAACAGACAGACATGCAGAAAGATAGAAAGATAGATAGATAGATAGATAGATAGATAGATAGAAAGATAGATAGATAGATAGATAGATAGATAGATAGATAGATAGATAGATAGATAGATAGATAGATATTTAGATAGATAGATACACAGATAGAAAGACAGATAAACAGACAGACATTTAGATAGATAGATAGATAGATAGATAGATACACAGATAGATAGACATAGAAATAGACAGACATGCAGATAGATACATAGATAGATTGATAGATCGATAGATTGATAGATAGATAGATAGATAGATAAATAGATAGATAAATAGATAGATAGATAAAAAGATAGACAGATAAATAGACAGACATGCAGATAGATAGATAGATAGATAGATAGATAGATAGATAGATAAAAAGACACACATGCAGATAGATAGATAGATAAATAGACAGACATGCAGATAGATAGATAGATAGATAGATAGATAGATAGATAGATAGATAGATAGACAGATAAACAGACATACATGTAGATAGATAGATAGATAGATGGATGGATAGATAGATAGATAGACAGATAAACAGATAGACATGCATAAATATAGATAGATAGATAGATAGATAGATAGATAAACAGATAGACATGCAGATAGATAGAAAGACAGATAAACAGACAGACATGCAGATAGATAGATAGATCGATAGATAGATAGATAAACATACAGACATGTAGATAGATAGATAGATAGATAAACAAATAGATAGATTGAAAAACAGACATACATGCAGATAGATAGATAAACAGATAGAAAGACAGATAAAAAGACAGATATGCAGATAGATAGAAAGATAGATAGATAGATAGATAGATAGATACACAAACAGATAGATAGATGGATAAACAGACAGACATGTAGATAGATAGATAGATAGATAGATAGATAAACAGACAGACATGTAGATAGATAGATAAACAGATAGATAGATAAACAGATGGACATACAGAAAGAAAGATAGATAGACAGATAGATAGACAGATAAACAGACAGACATGTAGATAGATAGATAGATAGATAGATAAACAGAAAGACATGCAGAAAGATAGATAGATAAACAGATAGATAGATAAACAGACGGACATACAGAAAGATAGATAGACAGATAGATAGACAGATAAACAGACAGACATGTAGATAGATAGATAGATAGATAGATAGATAGATAGATAGATAGAAAGATAGATAGATACACATTTAGATAGAAAGATAAACAGACAGACATGCAGATAGATAGAAAGATAAACAGATAGATAGATAAACAGATGGACATGCAGAAAGATAGATAGATAGATAGATAAACAGATAGATCGAAAGATAGATAGATAAACAGATGGACATGCAGAAAGATAGAGAGATAGATAAACAGATAGATAGACAGATAAACAGACAGACATGTACATAGATAGATAGATAAACAGATAGATAGATAGACAGATAAACAGACAGACATGTAGATAGATAGATACACAGATAGATAGAAAGATAAACAGACAGACATGCAGAAAGCTAGATAGATAGATAAACTGATAGATAGATAAACAGACAGACATGTAGATAGATAGATAGATAAACAAATAGATAGATTGAAAAACAGACAGACATGCAGATAGATAGATAAACAGATAGAAAGACAGATAAAAAGACAGACATGCAAATAGATAGATAGACAAACAGATAGATAGACAGATAAAAAGACAAACATGCAGATAGATAGAAAGATAGATAGATAAGCAGATAGACAGATAGATAAACAGACAGACATGTAGATAGATAGATAGATAGATAGATAGAAAGATAGATAGATAGATAGATACACAGATAGAAAGACAGATAAACAGACAGACGTGCAGATAGATAAATCGATAGATAAATAGATAGATAGATAGATAGATAGATAGATAGATACATAGATAAACAGATAGATAGACAGACAAACAGACAGACAGATAGATAGATAGATAGATAGATAGATAGATAGACAGATAAACAGACAGACATGCAGAAAGATAGATAGATAGATAGATAGATAGATAGATAGATAAATAGACAGACATGTAGAAAGATAGATTTATGGATAAACAGATAGATAGATAAACAGATAGATAGATACATAGATAAACAGACAGACATGCAGAAAGATAGCTAGATTTATAGATAAACAGATAAAAAGATAGATAGATAGATAGATAAACAGATGGACTTGCAGAAAGATAGATAGATAGATAAACAGATAGATAGGCAGATAAACAGACAGACATGTACATAGATAGATAGATAAACAGATAGATAGATAGACAGATAAACAGACAGACATGTAGATAGATAGATACACAGATAGATAGAAAGATAAACAGACAGACATGCAGAAAGCTAGATAGATAGATAAACTGATAGATAGATAAACAGACAGACATGTAGATAGATAGATAGATAAACAAATAGATAGATTGAAAAACAGACAGACATGCAGATAGATAGATAAACAGATAGAAAGACAGATAAAAAGACAGACATGCAAATAGATAGATAGACAAACAGATAGATAGATGGATAAAAAGACAAACATGCAGATAGATAGAAAGATAGATAGATAGATAAGCAGATAGATAGATAGATAAACAGGCAGACATGTAGATAGATAGATAGATAGATAGAAAGATAGATAGATAGATACACAGATAGAAAGACAGATACAAAGACAGATAAACAGACAGACATGCAGATAGATAAATCGATAGATAAATAGATAGATAGATAGATACATAGATAAACAGATAGATAGACAGACAAACAGACAGACATGTAGATAGATAGATAGATACAGATAGATAGACAGATAAACAGACAGACATGTAAATAGATAGATAGATACACAGATAGATAGAAAGATAAACAGATACATAGATAAACAGACGGACATGCAGAAAGATAGATAGATAGATAGATAGATAAACAGATAGATCGAAAGATAGATAGATAAATAAACAGATAGATAGATAAACAGACAGACATGCAGAAATCTAGATAGATAGATAAACTGATAGATAGATAAACAGATGGGCATGCAGAAAGATAGGTAGATAGATAGATAGATAGACAGATAAACAGACAGACATGCAGATAGATAGATTGATAGATAGATAGATAAACATACAGACATGTAGATAGATAGATAGATAAACAAATAGATAGATTGAAAAACAGACAGACATGCAGATATAGATAAACAGATAGAAAGACAGATAAAAAGACAGACATGCAAATAGATAGACAAACAGATAGATAGACGGATAAACAGACAAACATGCAGATAGATAGAAAGATAGATAGATAGATAGATAAGCAGATAGATAGATAGATAAACAGACAGACATGTAGATAGATAGATAGATAGATACACAGATAGAAAGACAGACATGCAGATAGATAAATCGATAGATAAATAGATAGATAGATACATAGATAAACAGATAGACAGACAGACACACAGACAGACATGTAGATAGATAGATAGATACAGATAGATAGACAGATAAACAGACAGACATGTAAATATATAGATAGATAGATACACAGATAGATAGAAAGATAAACAGATAGATAGATAAACAGATGGACATGCAGAAAGATAGATAGATAGATAGATAGATAGATAAACAGATAGATCGAAAGGTAGATAGATAAATAAACTGATAGATAGATAAACAGACAGACATGCAGAAAGATAGCTAGATTTATAGATAAACAGATAGATAAACAGATAAATAGATAGATAGATAGATAGATAGATAGATAGATAAAAAGACGGACATGCAGAAAGATAGATAGATAGATAAACAGATAGATAGCCTTATAAACAGACAGACATGTAGATAGATAGAAAGATAGATAGATAAACAGAAAGACATGCAGAAAGATAGATAGATAAACAGATAGATAGATAAACAGACGGACATACAGAAAGAAAGATAG
>JARGYO010000214.1:1391907-1396907 GCA_029206835.1 Rana muscosa | reverse complement strand
TAGATACACAGATAGATAGACATAGAAATAGACAGACATGCAGATAGATACATAGATAGATTGATAGATCGATAGATTGATAGATAGATAGATAGATAAATAGATAGATAAATAGATAGATAGATAAAAAGATAGACAGATAAATAGACAGACATGCAGATAGATAGATAGATAGATAGATAGATAGATAGATAAAAAGACACACATGCAGATAGATAGATAGATAAATAGACAGACATGCAGATAGATAGATAGATAGATAGATAGATAGATAGATAGATAGATAGATAGATAGACAGATAAACAGACATACATGTAGATAGATAGATAGATAGATGGATGGATTGATAGATAGATAGACAGATAAACAGACAGACATGCATAAAGATAGATAGATAGATAGATAGATAGATAGATAAACAGATAGACATGCAGATAGATAGAAAGACAGATAAACAGACAGACATGCAGATAGATAGATAGATCGATAGATAGATAAACATACAGACATGTAGATAGATAGATAGATAGATAAACAAATAGATAGATTGAAAAACAGACATACATGCAGATAGATAGATAAACAGATAGAAAGACAGATAAAAAGACAGATATGCAGATAGATAGAAAGATAGATAGATAGATAGATAGATACACAAACAGATAGATAGATGGATAAACAGACAGACATGTAGATAGATAGATAGATAGATAGATAGATAGATAAACAGACAGACATGTAGATAGATAGATAAACAGATAGATAGATAAACAGACGGACATACAGAAAGAAAGATAGATAGACAGATAGATAGACAGATAAACAGACAGACATGTAGATAGATAGATAGATAGATAGATAGATAAACAGAAAGACATGCAGAAAGATAGATAGATAAACAGATAGATAGATAAACAGACGGACATACAGAAAGATAGATAGATAGATAGACAGATAGATAGACAGATAAACAGACAGACATGTAGATAGATAGATAGATAGATAGATAGATAGATAGAAAGATAGATAGATACACATTTAGATAGAAAGATAAACAGACAGACATGCAGATAGATAGAAAGATAAACAGATAGATAGATAAACAGATGGACATGCAGAAAGATAGATAGATAGATAGATAAACAGATAGATCGAAAGATAGATAGATAAACAGATGGACATGCAGAAAGATAGATAGATAGATAAACAGATAGATAGACAGATAAACAGACAGACATGTACATAGATAGATATATAAACAGATAGATAGATAGACAGATAAACAGACAGACATGTAGATAGATAGATACACAGATAGATAGAAAGATAAACAGACAGACATGCAGAAAGCTAGATAGATAGATAAACTGATAGATAGATAAACAGACAGACATGTAGATAGATAGATAGATAAACAAATAGATAGATTGAAAAACAGACAGACATGCAGATAGATAGATAAACAGATAGAAAGACAGATAAAAAGACAGACATGCAAATAGATAGATAGACAAACAGATAGATAGACAGATAAAAAGACAAACATGCAGATAGATAGAAAGATAGATAGATAAGCAGATAGACAGATAGATAAACAGACAGACATGTAGATAGATAGATAGATAGATAGATAGATAGAAAGATAGATAGATAGATAGATACACAGATAGAAAGACAGATAAACAGACAGACGTGCAGATAGATAAATCGATAGATAAATAGATAGATAGATAGATAGATAGATACATAGATAAACAGATAGATAGACAGACAAACAGACAGACAGATAGATAGATAGATAGATGGATAGATAGATAGATAGATAAACAGACAGACATGCAGAAAGATAGATAGATAGATAGATAGATAAATAGACAGACATGTAGAAAGATAGATAGATTTATGGATAAACAGATAGATAGATAAACAGATAGATAGATAAATAGATAAACAGACAGACATGCAGAAAGATAGCTAGATTTATAGATAAACAGATAAAAAGATAGATAGATAGATAGATAAACAGATGGACATGCAGAAAGATAGATAGATAGATAAACAGATAGATAGGCAGATAAACAGACAGACATGTACATAGATAGATAGATAAACAGATAGATAGATAGACAGATAAACAGACAGACATGTAGATAGATAGATACACAGATAGATAGAAAGATAAACAGACAGACATGCAGAAAGCTAGATAGATAGATAAACTGATAGATAGATAAACAGACAGACATGTAGATAGATAGATAGATAAACAAATAGATAGATTGAAAAACAGACAGACATGCAGATAGATAGATAAACAGATAGAAAGACAGATAAAAAGACAGACATGCAAATAGATAGATAGACAAACAGATAGATAGACGGATAAAAAGACAAACATGCAGATAGATAGAAAGATAGATAGATAGATAAGCAGATAGATAGATAGATAAACAGGCAGACATGTAGATAGATAGATAGATAGATAGATAGATAGAAAGATAGATAGATAGATACACAGATAGAAAGACAGATACAAAGACAGATAAACAGACAGACATGCAGATAGATAAATCGATAGATAAATAGATAGATAGATAGATACATAGATAAACAGATAGATAGACAGACAAACAGACAGACATGTAGATAGATAGATAGATACAGATAGATAGACAGATAAACAGACAGACATGTAAATAGATAGATAGATACACAGATAGATAGAAAGATAAACAGATACATAGATAAACAGACGGACATGCAGAAAGATAGATAGATAGATAGATAGATAGATAAACAGATAGATCGAAAGATAGATAGATAAATAAACAGATAGATAGATAAACAGACAGACATGCAGAAATCTAGATAGATAGATAAACTGATAGATAGATAAACAGATGGGCATGCAGAAAGATAGGTAGATAGATAGATAGATAGATAGACAGATAAACAGACAGACATGCAGATAGATAGATTGATAGATAGATAGATAAACATACAGACATGTAGATAGATAGATAGATAAACAAATAGATAGATTGAAAAACAGACAGACATGCAGATATAGATAAACAGATAGAAAGACAGATAAAAAGACAGACATGCAAATAGATAGACAAACAGATAGATAGACGGATAAACAGACAAACATGCAGATAGATAGAAAGATAGATAGATAGATAGATAAGCAGATAGATAGATAGATAAACAGACAGACATGTAGATAGATAGATAGATAGATAGATACACAGATAGAAAGACAGACATGCAGATAGATAAATCGATAGATAAATAGATAGATAGATACATATATAAACAGATAGACAGACAGACACACAGACAGACATGTAGATAGATAGATAGATACAGATAGATAGACAGATAAACAGACAGACATGTAAATATATAGATAGATAGATACACAGATAGATAGAAAGATAAACAGATAGATAGATAAACAGATGGACATGCAGAAAGATAGATAGATAGATAGATAGATAGATAAACAGATAGATCGAAAGGTAGATAGATAAATAAACTGATAGATAGATAAACAGACAGACATGCAGAAAGATAGCTAGATTTATAGATAAACAGATAGATAAACAGATAAATAGATAGATAGATAGATAGATAGATAGATAAAAAGACGGACATGCAGAAAGATAGATAGATAGATAAACAGATAGATAGCCTTATAAACAGACAGACATGTAGATAGATAGAAAGATAGATAGATAAACAGAAAGACATGCAGAAAGATAGATAGATAGATAAACAGATAGATAGATAAACAGACGGACATACAGAAAGAAAGATAGATAGACAGATAGATAGACAGATAAACAGACAGACATGTAGATAGATAGATAGATAGATAGATAGATAAACAGAAAGACATGCAGAAAGATAGATAGATAAACAGATAGATAGATAAACAGACGGACATACAGAAAGATAGATAGATAGATAGACAGATAGATAGACAGATAAACAGACAGACATGTAGATAGATAGATAAATAGATAGATAGATAGATAGATAGATAGATAGATAGATAGAAAGATAGATAGATACACATTTAGATAGAAAGATAAACAGACAGACATGCAGATAGATAGAAAGATAAACAGATAGATAGATAAACAGATGGACATGCAGAAAGATAGATATATAGATAGATAAACAGATAGATCGAAAGATAGATAGATAAATAAACAGATAGATAGATAAACAGACAGACATGCAGAAAGATAGCTAGATTTATAGATAAACAGATAGATAAACAGATAAATAGATAGATAGATAGATAGATAGATAGATAAAAAGACGGACATGCAGAAAGATAGATAGATAGATAAACAGATAGATAGCCTTATAAACAGACAGACATTTAGATAGATAGAAAGATAGATAGATAAACAGAAAGACATGCAGAAAGATAGATAGATAGATAAACAGATAGATAGATAAACAGACGGACATACAGAAAGAAAGATAGCTAGACAGATAGATAGACAGATAAACAGACAGACATGGAGATAGATAGATAGATAGATAGATAGGTAGATAAACAGAAAGACATGCAGAAAGATAGATAGATAAACAGATAGATAGATAAACAGACGGACATACAGAAAGATAGATAGATAGACAGATAGATAGACAGATAAACAGACAGACATGTAGATAGATAGATAGATAGATAGATAGATAAACAGAAAGACATGCAGAAAGATAGATAGATAAACAGATAGATAGATAAACAGACAGACATGCAGAAAGATAGATAGATAAACAGATAGATAGATAAACAGACGGACATGCAGAAAGATAGATAGATAGATAGATAGATAGACAGATAGATAGACAGATAAACAGACAGACATGTAGATAGATAGATAGATAGATAGATAGAAAGATAGATAGATACACATATAGATAGAAAGATAAACAGACAGACATGCACAAAGATAGATAGATAAACAGATAGATA
>JARGYO010000214.1:1364407-1369407 GCA_029206835.1 Rana muscosa | reverse complement strand
TAGATAGATAGATAGATAAATAGATAGATATTTAGATAGATAGATAACCAGATAGAAAGACAGATAAACAGACAGACATTCAGATAGATAGATAGATAGATAGATAGATAGACATAGAAATAGACAGACATGCAGATAGATACATAGATATATTGATAGATCGATAGATTGATAGATAGATAGATAGATAGATAGATAGATAGATAGATAGATAGATAAATAGATAGATAGATAAAAAGATAGACAGACATGCAGATAGATAGATATATAGATAAAAAGACACACATGCAGATAGGTAGATAGATAAATAGACAGACATGCAGATAGAAAGATAGATAGATAGATGGATGGATAGATAGATAGACAGATAAACAGACAGACATGCATAAAGATAGATAGATAGATAGATAGATAGATAGACAGATAAACAGATAGACATGCAGATAGATAGAAAGATAGAAAGACAGATAAACAGACAGACATGCAGATAGATAGATAGATCGATAGATAGATAGATAGATAGATAGATAAACATACAGACATGTAGATAGATAGATAGATAGATTGAAAAACAGACATACATGCAGATAGATAGATAAACAGATAGAAAGACAGATAAAAAGACAGACATGTAGATAGATAGATAGATAGATAGATAGAAAGATAGATAGATACACATTTAGATAGAAAGATAAACAGACAGACATGCAGAAAGATAGATAGATAAACAGATAGATAGATAAACAGACGGACATGCAGAAAGATAGATAGATAGATAGATAGACAGATAAACAGACAGACATGTAGATAGATAGATAGATAGATAGATAGATAGATACACATATAGATAGAAAGATAAACAGACAGACATGCAGAAAGATAGATAGATAAACAGATAGATAGATAAACAGGCAGACATGCAGAAAGATAGATAGATAGATCGACAGATAGATAGACAGATAAACAGAGAGACATGTAGATAGATAGATAGATAGATAGATAGACAGATAGATAGATAGATAGATAGATAGACAGACAGACATGTAGAAAGATAGATATATAGAGAGATAGATAAACAGATAAACAGACAGACATGCAGAAAGATAGAAAGATAGATAGATAGATAGAAAGATAGATAGATAGATAGATAGATAGATAGATAGATAGATAGATAGATATTTAGATAGATAGATACACAGATATAAAGACAGATAAACAGACAGACATTTAGATAGATAGATAGATAGATAGATAGATAGATAGATACACAGATAGATAGACATAGAAATAGACAGACATGCAGATAGATACATAGATAGATTGATAGGTCGATAGATTGATAGATAGATAGATAGATAAATAGATAGATAAATAGATAGATAGATAAAAAGATAGACAGATAAATAGACAGACATGCAGATAGATAGATAGATAGATAGATAGATAGATAAAAAGACACACATGCAGATAGATAGATAGATAAATAGACAGACATGCAGATAGATAGATAGATAGATAGATAGATAGATAGATAGATAGATAGATAGATAGATAGATAGATAGATAGACAGATAAACAGACATACATGTAGATAGATAGATAGATAGATGGATGGATTGATAGATAGATAGACAGATAAACAGACAGACATGCATAAAGATAGATAGATAGATAGATAGATAGATAGATAGATAAACAGATAGACATGCAGATAGATAGAAAGACAGATAAACAGACAGACATGCAGATAGATAGATAGATCGATAGATAGATAGATAAACATACAGACATGTAGATAGATAGATAGATAGATAAACAAATAGATAGATTGAAAAACAGACATACATGCAGATAGATAGATAAACAGATAGAAAGACAGATAAAAAGACAGATATGCAGATAGATAGAAAGATAGATAGATAGATAGATAGATACACAAACAGATAGATAGATGGATAAACAGACAGACATGTAGATAGATAGATAGATAGATAGATAGATAGATAGATAAACAGACAGACATGTAGATAGATAGATAAACAGATAGATAGATAAACAGGCAGACATGTAGATAGATAGATAGATAGATAGATAGAAAGATAGATAGATAGATACACAGATAGAAAGACAGATACAAAGACAGATAAACAGACAGACATGCAGATAGATAAATCGATAGATAAATAGATAGATACATAGATAAACAGATAGATAGACAGACAAACAGACAGACATGTAGATAGATAGATAGATACAGATAGATAGACAGATAAACAGACAGACATGTAAATAGATAGATACACAGATAGATAGAAAGATAAACAGATACATAGATAAACAGACGGACATGCAGAAAGATAGATAGATAGATAGATAGATAAACAGATAGATCGAAAGATAGATAGATAAATAAACAGATAGATAGATAAACAGACAGACATGCAGAAATCTAGATAGATAGATAAACTGATAGATAGATAAACAGATGGGCATGCAGAAAGATAGGTAGATAGATAGATAGATAGATAGACAGATAAACAGACAGACATGCAGATAGATAGATTGATAGATAGATAGATAAACATACAGACATGTAGATAGATAGATAGATAAACAAATAGATAGATTGAAAAACAGACAGACATGCAGATATAGATAAACAGATAGAAAGACAGATAAAAAGACAGACATGCAAATAGATAGACAAACAGATAGATAGACGGATAAACAGACAAACATGCAGATAGATAGAAAGATAGATAGATAGATAGATAAGCAGATAGATAGATAGATAAACAGACAGACATGTAGATAGATAGATAGATAGATAGATACACAGATAGAAAGACAGACATGCAGATAGATAAATCGATAGATAAATAGATAGATAGATACATAGATAAACAGATAGACAGACAGACACACAGACAGACATGTAGATAGATAGATAGATACAGATAGATAGACAGATAAACAGACAGACATGTAAATATATAGATAGATAGATACACAGATAGATAGAAAGATAAACAGATAGATAGATAAACAGATGGACATGCAGAAAGATAGATAGATAGATAGATAGATAGATAAACAGATAGATCGAAAGGTAGATAGATAAATAAACTGATAGATAGATAAACAGACAGACATGCAGAAAGATAGCTAGATTTATAGATAAACAGATAGATAAACAGATAAATAGATAGATAGATAGATAGATAGATAGATAGATAAAAAGACGGACATGCAGAAAGATAGATAGATAGATAAACAGATAGATAGCCTTATAAACAGACAGACATGTAGATAGATAGAAAGATAGATAGATAAACAGAAAGACATGCAGAAAGATAGATAGATAGATAAACAGATAGATAGATAAACAGACGGACATACAGAAAGAAAGATAGATAGACAGATAGATAGACAGATAAACAGACAGACATGTAGATAGATAGATAGATAGATAGATAAACAGAAAGACATGCAGAAAGATAGATAGATAAACAGATAGATAGATAAACAGACGGACATACAGAAAGATAGATAGATAGATAGACAGATAGATAGACAGATAAACAGACAGACATGTAGATAGATAGATAAATAGATAGATAGATAGATAGATAGATAGAAAGATAGATAGATACACATTTAGATAGAAAGATAAACAGACAGACATGCAGATAGATAGAAAGATAAACAGATAGATAGATAAACAGATGGACATGCAGAAAGATAGATAGATAGATAGATAAACAGATAGATCGAAAGATAGATAGATAAATAAACAGATAGATAGATAAACAGACAGACATGCAGAAAGATAGCTAGATTTATAGATAAACAGATAGATAAACAGATAAATAGATAGATAGATAGATAGATAAAAAGACGGACATGCAGAAAGATAGATAGATAGATAAACAGATAGATAGCCTTATAAACAGACAGACATTTAGATAGATAGAAAGATAGATAGATAAACAGAAAGACATGCAGAAAGATAGATAGATAGATAAACAGATAGATAGATAAACAGATAGATAGATAAACAGACAGACATGCAGAAAGATAGATAGATAAACAGATAGATAGATAAACAGACGGACATGCAGAAAGATAGATAGATAGATAGATAGATAGACAGATAGATAGACAGATAAACAGACAGACATGTAGATAGATAGATAGATAGATAGATAGAAAGATAGATAGATACACATATAGATAGAAAGATAAACAGACAGACATGCACAAAGATAGATAGATAAACAGATAGATAGATAAACAGACGGACATGCAGAAAGATAGATAGATAGATCGACAGATAGATAGACAGATAAACAGAGAGACATGTAGATAGATAGATAGACAGATAGATAGATAGATAGATAGATAGATAGACAAACAGACAAACATGTAGAAAGATAGAGAGATAGATAGATAGATAGATAGATAGACAGATAAACAGACAGACATGCAGAAAGATAGAAAGATAGATAGATAGATAGATAGATAGATAGATAGATAGATAGATAGATAAATAGATAGATATTTAGATAGATAGATAACCAGATAGAAAGACAGATAAACAGACAGACATTCAGATAGATAGATAGATAGATAGATAGATAGACATAGAAATAGACAGACATGCAGATAGATACATAGATATATTGATAGATCGATAGATTGATAGATAGATAGATAGATAGATAGATAGATAAATAGATAGATAAATAGATAGATAGATAAAAAGATAGACAGACATGCAGATAGATAGATATATAGATAAAAAGACACACATGCAGATAGGTAGATAGATAAATAGACAGACATGCAGATAGAAAGATAGATAGATAGATGGATGGATAGATAGATAGACAGATAAACAGACAGACATGCATAAAGATAGATAGATAGATAGATAGATAGATAGATAGATAGACAGATAAACAGATAGACATGCAGATAGATAGAAAGATAGAAAGACA
>JARGYO010000214.1:1339407-1341907 GCA_029206835.1 Rana muscosa | reverse complement strand
AGCTAGATAGATAGATAAACTGATAGATAGATAAACAGACAGACATGTAGATAGATAGATAGATAAACAAATAGATAGATTGAAAAACAGACAGACATGCAGATAGATAGATAAACAGATAGAAAGACAGATAAAAAGACAGACATGCAAATAGATAGATAGACAAACAGATAGATAGACGGATAAAAAGACAAACATGCAGATAGATAGAAAGATAGATAGATAGATAAGCAGATAGATAGATAGATAAACAGGCAGACATGTAGATAGATAGATAGATAGATAGATAGAAAGATAGATAGATAGATACACAGATAGAAAGACAGATACAAAGACAGATAAACAGACAGACATGCAGATAGATAAATCGATAGATAAATAGATAGATAGATAGATACATAGATAAACAGATAGATAGACAGACAAACAGACAGACATGTAGATAGATAGATAGATACAGATAGATAGACAGATAAACAGACAGACATGTAAATAGATAGATAGATACACAGATAGATAGAAAGATAAACAGATACATAGATAAACAGACGGACATGCAGAAAGATAGATAGATAGATAGATAGATAGATAAACAGATAGATCGAAAGATAGATAGATAAATAAACAGATAGATAGATAAACAGACAGACATGCAGAAATCTAGATAGATAGATAAACTGATAGATAGATAAACAGATGGGCATGCAGAAAGATAGGTAGATAGATAGATAGATAGATAGACAGATAAACAGACAGACATGCAGATAGATAGATTGATAGATAGATAGATAAACATACAGACATGTAGATAGATAGATAGATAAACAAATAGATAGATTGAAAAACAGACAGACATGCAGATATAGATAAACAGATAGAAAGACAGATAAAAAGACAGACATGCAAATAGATAGACAAACAGATAGATAGACGGATAAACAGACAAACATGCAGATAGATAGAAAGATAGATAGATAGATAGATAAGCAGATAGATAGATAGATAAACAGACAGACATGTAGATAGATAGATAGATAGATAGATACACAGATAGAAAGACAGACATGCAGATAGATAAATCGATAGATAAATAGATAGATAGATACATAGATAAACAGATAGACAGACAGACACACAGACAGACATGTAGATAGATAGATAGATACAGATAGATAGACAGATAAACAGACAGACATGTAAATATATAGATAGATAGATACACAGATAGATAGAAAGATAAACAGATAGATAGATAAACAGATGGACATGCAGAAAGATAGATAGATAGATAGATAGATAGATAAACAGATAGATCGAAAGGTAGATAGATAAATAAACTGATAGATAGATAAACAGACAGACATGCAGAAAGATAGCTAGATTTATAGATAAACAGATAGATAAACAGATAAATAGATAGATAGATAGATAGATAGATAAAAAGACGGACATGCAGAAAGATAGATAGATAGATAAACAGATAGATAGCCTTATAAACAGACAGACATGTAGATAGATAGAAAGATAGATAGATAAACAGAAAGACATGCAGAAAGATAGATAGATAGATAAACAGATAGATAGATAAACAGACGGACATACAGAAAGAAAGATAGATAGACAGATAGATAGACAGATAAACAGACAGACATGTAGATAGATAGATAGATAGATAGATAGATAAACAGAAAGACATGCAGAAAGATAGATAGATAAACAGATAGATAGATAAACAGACGGACATACAGAAAGATAGATAGATAGATAGACAGATAGATAGACAGATAAACAGACAGACATGTAGATAGATAGATAAATAGATAGATAGATAGATAGATAGATAGATAGATAGAAAGATAGATAGATACACATTTAGATAGAAAGATAAACAGACAGACATGCAGATAGATAGAAAGATAAACAGATAGATAGATAAACAGATGGACATGCAGAAAGATAGATATATAGATAGATAAACAGATAGATCGAAAGATAGATAGATAAATAAACAGATAGATAGATAAACAGACAGACATGCAGAAAGATAGCTAGATTTATAGATAAACAGATAGATAAACAGATAAATAGATAGATAGATAGATAGATAGATAGATAAAAAGACGGACATGCAGAAAGATAGATAGATAGATAAACAGATAGATAGCCTTATAAACAGACAGACATTTAGATAGATAGAAAGATAGATAGATAAACAGAAAGACATGCAGAAAGATAGATAGATAGATAAACAGATAGATAGATAAACAGACGGACATACAGAAAGAAAGATAGCTAGACAGATAGATAGACAGATAAACAGACAGACATGGAGATAGATAGATAGATAGATAGATAGGTAGATAAACAGAAAGACATGCAGAAAGATAGATAGATAAACAGATAGATAGATAAACAGACGGACATACAGAAAGATAGATAGATAGACAGATAGATAGACAGATAAACAGACAGACATGTAGATAGATAGATAGATAGATAT
>JARGYO010000214.1:1316907-1319407 GCA_029206835.1 Rana muscosa | reverse complement strand
AAAAAGATAGATAGATAGATAGATAAACAGATGGACTTGCAGAAAGATAGATAGATAGATAAACAGATAGATAGGCAGATAAACAGACAGACATGTACATAGATAGATAGATAAACAGATAGATAGATAGACAGATAAACAGACAGACATGTAGATAGATAGATACACAGATAGATAGAAAGATAAACAGACAGACATGCAGAAAGCTAGATAGATAGATAAACTGATAGATAGATAAACAGACAGACATGTAGATAGATAGATAGATAAACAAATAGATAGATTGAAAAACAGACAGACATGCAGATAGATAGATAAACAGATAGAAAGACAGATAAAAAGACAGACATGCAAATAGATAGATAGACAAACAGATAGATAGATGGATAAAAAGACAAACATGCAGATAGATAGAAAGATAGATAGATAGATAAGCAGATAGATAGATAGATAAACAGGCAGACATGTAGATAGATAGATAGATAGAAAGATAGATAGATAGATACACAGATAGAAAGACAGATACAAAGACAGATAAACAGACAGACATGCAGATAGATAAATCGATAGATAAATAGATAGATAGATACATAGATAAACAGATAGATAGACAGACAAACAGACAGACATGTAGATAGATAGATAGATACAGATAGATAGACAGATAAACAGACAGACATGTAAATAGATAGATAGATACACAGATAGATAGAAAGATAAACAGATACATAGATAAACAGACGGACATGCAGAAAGATAGATAGATAGATAGATAGATAAACAGATAGATCGAAAGATAGATAGATAAATAAACAGATAGATAGATAAACAGACAGACATGCAGAAATCTAGATAGATAGATAAACTGATAGATAGATAAACAGATGGGCATGCAGAAAGATAGGTAGATAGATAGATAGATAGACAGATAAACAGACAGACATGCAGATAGATAGATTGATAGATAGATAGATAAACATACAGACATGTAGATAGATAGATAGATAAACAAATAGATAGATTGAAAAACAGACAGACATGCAGATATAGATAAACAGATAGAAAGACAGATAAAAAGACAGACATGCAAATAGATAGACAAACAGATAGATAGACGGATAAACAGACAAACATGCAGATAGATAGAAAGATAGATAGATAGATAGATAAGCAGATAGATAGATAGATAAACAGACAGACATGTAGATAGATAGATAGATAGATAGATACACAGATAGAAAGACAGACATGCAGATAGATAAATTGATAGATAAATAGATAGATAGATACATAGATAAACAGATAGACAGACAGACACACAGACAGACATGTAGATAGATAGATAGATACAGATAGATAGACAGATAAACAGACAGACATGTAAATATATAGATAGATAGATACACAGATAGATAGAAAGATAAACAGATAGATAGATAAACAGATGGACATGCAGAAAGATAGATAGATAGATAGATAGATAGATAAACAGATAGATCGAAAGGTAGATAGATAAATAAACTGATAGATAGATAAACAGACAGACATGCAGAAAGATAGCTAGATTTATAGATAAACAGATAGATAAACAGATAAATAGATAGATAGATAGATAGATAGATAGATAGATAGATAGATAGATAAAAAGATGGACATGCAGAAAGATAGATAGATAGATAAACAGATAGATAGCCTTATAAACAGACAGACATGTAGATAGATAGAAAGATAGATAGATAAACAGAAAGACATGCAGAAAGATAGATAGATAGATAAACAGATAGATAGATAAACAGACGGACATACAGAAAGAAAGATAGATAGACAGATAGATAGACAGATAAACAGACAGACATGTAGATAGATAGATAGATAGATAGATAGATAAACAGAAAGACATGCAGAAAGATAGATAGATAAACAGATAGATAAACAGACGGACATACAGAAAGATAGATAGATAGATAGACAGATAGATAGACAGATAAACAGACAGACATGTAGATAGATAGATAGATAGATAGATAGATAGAAAGATAGATAGATACACATTTAGATAGAAAGATAAACAGACAGACATGCAGATAGATAGAAAGATAAACAGATAGATAGATAAACAGATGGACATGCAGAAAGATAGATAGATAGATAGATAAACAGATAGATCGAAAGATAGATAGATAAATAAACAGATAGATAGATAAACAGACAGACATGCAGAAAGATAGCTAGATTTATAGATAAACAGATAGATAAACAGATAAATAGATAGATAGATAGATAGATAAAAAGACGGACATGCAGAAAGATAGATAGATAGATAAACAGATAGATAGCCTTATAAACAGACAGACATTTAGATAGATAGAAAGATAGATAGATAAACAGAAAGACATGCAGAAAGATAGATAGATAGATAAACAGATAGATAGATAAACAGACGGACATACAGAAAGAAAGATAGCTAGACAGATAGATAGACAGATAAACAGACAGACAT
>JARGYO010000214.1:1269407-1271907 GCA_029206835.1 Rana muscosa | reverse complement strand
TAAATAGATAAACAGACAGACATGCAGAAAGATAGCTAGATTTATAGATAAACAGATAAAAAGATAGATAGATAGATAGATAAACAGATGGACTTGCAGAAAGATAGATAGATAGATAAACAGATAGATAGGCAGATAAACAGACAGACATGTACATAGATAGATAGATAAACAGATAGATAGATAGACAGATAAACAGACAGACATGTAGATAGATAGATACACAGATAGATAGAAAGATAAACAGACAGACATGCAGAAAGCTAGATAGATAGATAAACTGATAGATAGATAAACAGACAGACATGTAGATAGATAGATAGATAAACAAATAGATAGATTGAAAAACAGACAGACATGCAGATAGATAGATAAACAGATAGAAAGACAGATAAAAAGACAGACATGCAAATAGATAGATAGACAAACAGATAGATAGACGGATAAAAAGACAAACATGCAGATAGATAGAAAGATAGATAGATAGATAAGCAGATAGATAGATAGATAAACAGGCAGACATGTAGATAGATAGATAGATAGATAGAAAGATAGATAGATAGATACACAGATAGAAAGACAGATACAAAGACAGATAAACAGACAGATATGCAGATAGATAAATCGATAGATAAATAGATAGATAGATAGATACATAGATAAACAGATAGATAGACAGACAAACAGACAGACATGTAGATAGATAGATAGATACAGATAGATAGACAGATAAACAGACAGACATGTAAATAGATAGATAGATACACAGATAGATAGAAAGATAAACAGATACATAGATAAACAGACGGACATGCAGAAAGATAGATAGATAGATAGATAGATAGATAGATAGATAAACAGATAGATCGAAAGATAGATAGATAAATAAACAGATAGATAGATAAACAGACAGACATGCAGAAATCTAGATAGATAGATAAACTGATAGATAGATAAACAGATGGGCATGCAGAAAGATAGGTAGATAGATAGATAGATAGACAGATAAACAGACAGACATGCAGATAGATAGATTGATAGATAGATAGATAAACATACAGACATGTAGATAGATAGATAGATAAACAAATAGATAGATTGAAAAACAGACAGACATGCAGATATAGATAAACAGATAGAAAGACAGATAAAAAGACAGACATGCAAATAGATAGACAAACAGATAGATAGACGGATAAACAGACAAACATGCAGATAGATAGAAAGATAGATAGATAGATAGATAAGCAGATAGATAGATAGATAAACAGACAGACATGTAGATAGATAGATAGATAGATAGATACACAGATAGAAAGACAGACATGCAGATAGATAAATCGATAGATAAATAGATAGATAGATACATAGATAAACAGATAGACAGACAGACACACAGACAGACATGTAGATAGATAGATAGATACAGATAGATAGACAGATAAACAGACAGACATGTAAATATATAGATAGATAGATACACAGATAGATAGAAAGATAAACAGATAGATAGATAAACAGATGGACATGCAGAAAGATAGATAGATAGATAGATAGATAGATAAACAGATAGATCGAAAGGTAGATAGATAAATAAACTGATAGATAGATAAACAGACAGACATGCAGAAAGATAGCTAGATTTATAGATAAACAGATAGATAAACAGATAAATAGATAGATAGATAGATAGATAGATAGATAGATAGATAAAAAGACGGACATGCAGAAAGATAGATAGATAGATAAACAGATAGATAGCCTTATAAACAGACAGACATGTAGATAGATAGAAAGATAGATAGATAAACAGAAAGACATGCAGAAAGATAGATAGATAGATAAACAGATAGATAGATAAACAGACGGACATACAGAAAGAAAGATAGATAGACAGATAGATAGACAGATAAACAGACAGACATGTAGATAGATAGATAGATAGATAGATAGATAAACAGAAAGACATGCAGAAAGATAGATAGATAAACAGATAGATAGATAAACAGACGGACATACAGAAAGATAGATAGATAGATAGACAGATAGATAGACAGATAAACAGACAGACATGTAGATAGATAGATAGATAGATAGATAGATAGATAGAAAGATAGATAGATACACATTTAGATAGAAAGATAAACAGACAGACATGCAGATAGATAGAAAGAGAAACAGATAGATAGATAAACAGATGGACATGCAGAAAGATAGATAGATAGATAGATAAACAGATAGATCGAAAGATAGATAGATAAATAAACAGATAGATAGATAAACAGACAGACATGCAGAAAGATAGCTAGATTTATAGATAAACAGATAGATAAACAGATAAATAGATAGATAGATAGATAGATAGATAGATAAAAAGACGGACATGCAGAAAGATAGATAGATAGATAAACAGATAGATAGCCTTATAAACAGACAGACATTTAGATAGATAGAAAGATAGATAGATAAACAGAAAGACATGCAGAAAGATAGATAGATA
>JARGYO010000214.1:1251907-1254407 GCA_029206835.1 Rana muscosa | reverse complement strand
GAAAGATAGATAGATAGATAGATAGATAAACAGACAGACATGTAGATAGATAGATAGATAGATAGATACACAGATAGAAAGACAGACATGCAGATAGATAAATCGATAGATAAATAGATAGATAGATACATAGATAAACAGATAGACAGACAGACACACAGACAGACATGTAGATAGATAGATAGATACAGATAGATAGACAGATAAACAGACAGACATGTAAATATATAGATAGATAGATACACAGATAGATAGAAAGATAAACAGATAGATAGATAAACAGATGGACATGCAGAAAGATAGATAGATAGATAGATAGATAAACAGATAGATCGAAAGGTAGATAGATAAATAAACTGATAGATAGATAAACAGACAGACATGCAGAAAGATAGCTAGATTTATAGATAAACAGATAGATAAACAGATAAATAGATAGATAGATAGATAGATAGATAGATAGATAGATAAAAAGACGGACATGCAGAAAGATAGATAGATAGATAAACAGATAGATAGCCTTATAAACAGACAGACATGTAGATAGATAGAAAGATAGATAGATAAACAGAAAGACATGCAGAAAGATAGATAGATAGATAAACAGATAGATAGATAAACAGACGGACATACAGAAAGAAAGATAGATAGACAGATAGATAGACAGATAAACAGACAGACATGTAGATATATAGATAGATAGATAGATAGATAAACAGAAAGACATGCAGAAAGATAGATAGATAAACAGATAGATAGATAAACAGACGGACATACAGAAAGATAGATAGATAGATAGACAGATAGATAGACAGATAAACAGACAGACATGTAGATAGATAGATAGATAGATAGATAGAAAGATAGATAGATACACATTTAGATAGAAAGATAAACAGACAGACATGCAGATAGATAGAAAGATAAACAGATAGATAGATAAACAGATGGACATGCAGAAAGATAGATAGATAGATAGATAAACAGATAGATCGAAAGATAGATAGATAAAAAGATGGACATGCAGAAAGATAGATAGATAGATAAACAGATAGATAGACAGATAAACAGACAGACATGTACATAGATAGATAGATAGATAGACAGATAAACAGACAGACATGTAGATAGATAGATACACAGATAGATAGAAAGATAAACAGACAGACATGCAGAAAGCTAGACAGATAGATAAACTGATAGATAGATAAACAGACAGACATGTAGATAGATAGATAGATAAACAAATAGATAGATTGAAAAACAGACAGACATGCAGATAGATAGATAAACAGATAGAAAGACAGATAAAAAGACAGACATGCAAATAGATAGATAGACAAACAGATAGATAGACAGATAAAAAGACAAACATGCAGATAGATAGAAAGATAGATAGATAAGCAGATAGACAGATAGATAAACAGACAGACATGTAGATAGATAGATAGATAGATAGATAGATAGAAAGATAGATAGATAGATAGATACACAGATAGAAAGACAGATAAACAGACAGACGTGCAGATAGATAAATCGATAGATAAATAGATAGATAGATAGATAGATAGATACATAGATAAACAGATAGATAGACAGACAAACAGACAGACAGATAGATAGATAGATAGATGGATAGATAGATAGATAGATAGATAAACAGACAGACATGCAGATAGATAGATAGATAGATAGATAGATAGATAAATAGACAGACATGCAGATAGATAGATAGATAAACAGACAGACATGTAGAAAGATAGATAGATTTATGGATAAACAGATAGATAGATAAACAGATAGATAGATAAATAGATAAACAGACAGACATGCAGAAAGATAGCTAGATTTATAGATAAACAGATAAAAAGATAGATAGATAGATAGATAGATAAACAGATGGACATGCAGAAAGATAGATAGATAAACAGATAGATAGGCAGATAAACAGACAGACATGTACATAGATAGATAGATAAACAGATAGATAGATAGACAGATAAACAGACAGACATGTAGATAGATAGATACACAGATAGATAGAAAGATAAACAGACAGACATGCAGAAAGCTAGATAGATAGATAAACTGATAGATAGATAAACAGACAGACATGTAGATAGATAGATAGATAAACAAATAGATAGATTGAAAAACAGACAGACATGCAGATAGATAGATAAACAGATAGAAAGACAGATAAAAAGACAGACATGCAAATAGATAGATAGACAAACAGATAGATAGACAGATAAAAAGACAAACATGCAGATAGATAGAAAGATAGATAGATAGATAAGCAGATATATAGATAGATAAACAGGCAGACATGTAGATAGATAGATAGATAGATAGATAGAAAGATAGATAGATAGATACACAGATACAAAGACAGATAAACAGACAGACATGCAGATAGATAAATCGATAGATAAATAGATAGATAGATAGATACATAGATAAACAGATAGATAGACAGACAAACAGACAGACACGTAGA
>JARGYO010000214.1:1236907-1244407 GCA_029206835.1 Rana muscosa | reverse complement strand
TAAACAGACAGACATTTAGATAGATAGAAAGATAGATAGATAAACAGAAAGACATGCAGAAAGATAGATAGATAGATAAACAGATAGATAGATAAACAGACGGACATACAGAAAGAAAGATAGATAGACAGATAGATAGACAGATAAACAGACAGACATGTAGATAGATAGATAGATAGATAGATAGATAGATAGATAGATAGATAAACAGAAAGACATGCAGAAAGATAGATAGATAAACAGATAGATAGATAAACAGACGGACATACAGAAAGATAGATAGATAGACAGATAAACAGACATACATGTAGATAGATAGATAGATAGATAGATAGATAGATAGATAGATAGATAGATAAACAGAAAGATAGATAAACAGACAGACATGCAGAAAGATAGATAGATAAACAGATAGATAGATAAACAGACGGACATGCAGAAAGATAGATAGATAGATAGATAGACAGATAGATAGACAGATAAACAGACAGACATGTAGATAGATAGATAGATAGATAGATAGATATATAGATAGAAAGATAGATAGATAGATAGATACACAGATAGAAAGACAGATAAACAGACAGACGTGCAGATAGATAAATCGATAGATAAATAGATAGATAGATACATAGATAAACAGATAGATAGACAGACAAACAGACAGACAGATAGATAGATAGATAGATAGATGGATAGATAGATAGATAGATAAACAGACAGACATGCAGAAAGATAGATAGATAGATAGATAGATAGATAAATAGACAGACATGCAGATAGATAGATAGATAGATAGATAAACAGACAGACATGTAGAAAGATAGATAGATTTATGGATAAACAGATAGATAGATAAACAGATAGATAGATAAATAGATAAACAGACAGACATGCAGAAAGATAGCTAGATTTATAGATAAACAGATAAAAAGATAGATAGATAGATAGATAAACAGATGGACATGCAGAAAGATAGATAGATAGATAAACAGATAGATAGGCAGATAAACAGACAGACATGTACATAGATAGATAGATAAACAGATAGATAGATAGACAGATAAACAGACAGACATGTAGATAGATAGATACACAGATAGATAGAAAGATAAACAGACAGACATGCAGAAAGCTAGATAGATAGATAAACTGATAGATAGATAAACAGACAGACATGTAGATAGATAGATAGATAAACAAATAGATAGATTGAAAAACAGACAGACATGCAGATAGATAGATAAACAGATAGAAAGACAGATAAAAAGACAGACATGCAAATAGATAGATAGACAAACAGATAGATAGACGGATAAAAAGACAAACATAAAGATAGATAGAAAGATAGATAGATAGATAAGCAGATGGACATGCAGAAAGATAGATAGATAAACAGATAGATAGACAGATAAACAGACAGACAAGTAGATAGATAGATAGATAAACAGATAGATAGATAGACAGATAAACAGCCAGACATGTAGATAGATAGATACACAGATAGATAGAGAGGTAAACAGACAGACATGCATAAAGCTAGATAGATAGATAAACTGATAGATATATAAATAGATGGGTATGCAGAAAGATAGGTAGATAGATAGACAGATAAACAGACAGACATGCAGAAAGATAGAAGGATAGATAGAAAGATAGAAAGATAGATAGATAGACAGATAGAAAGACAGATAAACAGACAGAAATGCAGATAGATAGATTGATAGACAGATAGATAAACATACAGACATGTAGATAGATAGATAAACAAATAGATAGATTGAAAAACAGACAGACATGCAGATAGATAGATAGATAAACAGATAGAAAGACAGATAAAAAGACAGACATGCAAATAGATAGATAGATAGATAGACAAACAGATAGATAGACTGATAAACAGACAAACATGCAGATAGATAGAAAGATAGATAGATAGATAGATAAACAGACAGACATGTAGATAGATAGATAGATAGATAAACATATAGATAGACAGATAAATAGACAGACATGCAGATAGATAGATAGATAAACAGACAGACTTGCAGAAATATAGATAGATTTATGGATAAACAGATAGATAGATAAACAGATAAATAGATAGATAGATAGATAGAAAAATAGATAGATAGATAGATAGATAGATAGATAAATAAATAGATACACAGATAGAAATATAGATAAACAGACAGACATGCAGATAGATAAATCAATAGATAAATAGATAGATAGATAGATAGATTCATAGATAAACAGATAGACAGATAGATAGATAGATGGATAGATACATAGATAGATAAACAGACAGACATGCAGAAAGATAGATAGATAGATAGATAGATAGATAGATAGACAGATAAATAGACAGACATGCAGATAGATAGATAGATAGATAAACAGACAGACATGTAGAAAGATAGATAGATTTATGGATAAACAGATAGATAGATAAACAGATAGATAGATAAATAGATAAACAGACAGACATGCAGAAAGATAGCTAGATTTATAGATAAACAGATAAAAAGATAGATAGATAGATAGATAGATAGATAGATAAACAGATGGACATGCAGAAAGATAGATAGATAGATAAACAGATAGATAGACAGATAAACAGACAGACATGTACATAGATAGATAGATAGATAAACAGATAGATAGATAGACAGATAAACAGACAGACATGTAGATAGATAGATACACAGATAGATAGAAAGATAAACAGACAGACATGCAGAAAGCTAGATAGATAGATAAACTGATAGATAGATAAACAGACAGACATGTAGATAGATAGATAGATAAACAAATAGATAGATTGAAAAACAGACAGACATGCAGATAGATAGATAAACAGATAGAAAGACAGATAAAAAGACAGACATGCAAATAGATAGATAGACAAACAGATAGATAGATGGATAAAAAGACAAACATGTAGATAGATAGAAAGATAGATAGATAAGCAGATAGATAGATAGATAAACAGACAGACATGTAGATAGATAGATAGATAGATAGATAGATAGAAAGATAGATAGATAGATAGATACACAGATAGAAAGACAGATAAACAGACAGACGTGCAGATAGATAAATCGATAGATAAATAGATAGATAGATAGATAGATACATAGATACATAGATAAACAGATAGATAGACAGACAAACAGACAGACAGATAGATAGATAGATAGATAGATAGATAGATAGATATATGGATAGATAGATAGATAGATAGATAAACAGACAGACATGCAGAAAGATAGATAGATAGATAGATAGATAGACAGATAAATAGACAGACATGCAGATAGATAGATAGATAAACAGACAGACATGTAGAAAGATAGATAGATTTATGGATAAACAGATAGATAGATAAACAGATAGATAGATAAATAGATAAACAGACAGACATGCAGAAAGATAGCTAGATTTATAGATAAACAGATAAAAAGATAGATAGATAGATAGATAGATAAACAGATGGACATGCAGAAAGATAGATGGATAGATAAACAGATAGATAGACAGATAAACAGACAGACATGTACATAGATAGATAGATAAACAGATAGATAGATAGACAGATAAACAGACAGACATGTAGATAGATAGATACACAGATAGATAGAAAGATAAACAGACAGACATGCAGAAAGCTAGATAGATAGATAAACTGATAGATAGATAAACAGACAGACATGTAGATAGATAGATAGATAAACAAATAGATAGATTGAAAAACAGACAGACATGCAGATAGATAGATAAACAGATAGAAAGACAGATAAAAGACAGACATGCAAATAGATAGATAGACAAAGAGATAGATAGACGGATAAAAAGACAAACATGCAGATAGATAGAAAGATAGATAGATAAGCAGATAGATAGATAGATAGATAGATAAATAGATAGATAAATAGATAGATAGATAAAAAGATAGACAGATAAATAGACAGACATGCAGATAGATAGATAGATAGATAGATAGATAGATAAAAAGACACACATGCAGATAGATAGATAGATAAATAGACAGACATGCAGATAGATAGATAGATAGATAGATAGATAGATAGATAGACAGATAAACAGACAGACATGTAGATAGATAGATAGATAGATAGATGGATGGATGGATAGATAGATAGACAGATAAACAGACAGACATGCATAAAGATAGATAGATAGATAGATAGATAGATAGATAGATAAACAGATAGACATGCAGATATATAGAAAGACAGATAAACAGACAGACATGCAGATAGATAGATAGATAGATAAACATACAGACATGTAGATAGATAGATAGATAGATAGATAAACAAATAGATAGATTGAAAAACAGACATACATGCAGATAGATAGATAAACAGATAGAAAGACAGATAAAAAGACAGATATGCAGATAGATAGAAAGATAGATAGATAGATACACAAACAGATAGATAGATGGATAAACAGACAGACATGCAGATAGATAGATAGATAGATAGATAGATGGATAGATAGATAGATTGATATATAGATAGATAGATAAGCAGATAGAAAAATAGACATGTAGATATATAGATAGATAAACATATAGATAGACAGATAAATAGACAGACATGCAGATAGATAGATAAACAGAAAGACATGTAGATAGATTTATGGATAAACAGATAGATAGATAAACAGATAGATAGATAAATAGATAAACAGACAGACATGCAGAAAGATAGCTAGATTTATAGATAAACAGATAAAAAGATAGATAGATAGATAAACAGATGGACATGCAGAAAGATAGATAGATAAACAGATAGATAGACAGATAAACAGACAGACATGTAGATAGATAGATAAACAGATAGATAGATAGACAGATAAACAGACAGACATGTAAATAGATAGATAGATAGATAGATAGATACACAGATAGATAGAAAGATAAACAGACAGACATGCAGAAAGCTAGATAGATAGATAAACAGACAGGCATGCAGAAAGATAGATAGATGGATAGATAGATAGACAGATAAACAGACAGACATGCAGAAAGATAGGATAGATAGAAAGATAGATAGATAGACAGATAGAAAGACAGATAAACAGACAGACATGCAGATAGATAGATTGATAGACAGATAGATAAACATACAGTCATGTAGATAGATAGATGGATAAACAAATAGATAGATTGAAAAACAGACAGACATGCAGATAGATAGATAGATAAACAGATAGACAGACAGATAAAAAGACAGACATGCAAATAGATAGATAGATAGACAAACAGATAGATAGACGGATAAACAGACAAGATAGATAGATAGATAGATAGATAGATAGATAAACAGACAGACATGTAGATAGATAGATAGATAAACATATAGATAGACAGATAAATAGACAGACATGCAGATAGATAGATAGATAAACAGACAGACATGCAGATAGATAGATAGATAAACATACAGACATGTAGATAGATAGATAGATAGATAGATAAACAAATAGATAGATTGAAAAACAGACAGACATGCAGATAGATAGAAAGATAGATAGATAGATACACAAACAGATAGATAGATGGATAAACAGACAGACATGCAGATAGATAGATAGATAGATAGATAGATAAGCAGATAGAAAATTAGATAAACAGATAGATAGATAGATAAACAGACAGACATGTAGATATATAGATAGATAAAAATATAGATAGACAGATAAATAGACAGACATGCAGATAGATAGATAGATAGATAGATAAACAGACAGACATGTAGATAGATTTATGGATAAACAGATAGATAGATAAATAGATAAACAGACAGACATGCAGAAAGATAGCTAGATTTATAGATAAACAGATAAAAAGATAAATAGATAGATAGATAAACAGATGGACATGCAGAAAGATAGATAGATAAACAGATAGATAGACAGATAAACAGACAGACAAGTAGATAGATAGATAGATAAACAGATAGATAGATAGACAGATAAACAGCCAGACATGTAGATAGATAGATACACAGATAGATAGAGAGGTAAACAGACAGACATGCATAAAGCTAGATAGATAGATAAACTGATAGATAGATAAATAGATGGGTATGCAGAAAGATAGGTAGATAGATAGACAGATAAACAGACAGACATGCAGAAAGATAGAAGGATAGATAGAAAGATAGAAAGATAGATAGATAGACAGATAGAAAGACAGATAAACAGACAGAAATGCAGATAGATAGATTGATAGACAGATAGATAAACATACAGACATGTAGATAGATAGATAAACAAATAGATAGATTGAAAAACAGACAGACATGCAGATAGATAGATAGATAAACAGATAGAAAGACAGATAAAAAGACAGACATGCAAATAGATAGATAGATAGATAGACAAACAGATAGATAGACGGATAAACAGACAAACATGCAGATAGATAGAAAGATAGATAGATAGATAGATAGATAGATAAACAGACAGACATGTAGATAGATAGATAGATAGATAAACATATAGATAGACAGATAAATAGACAGACATGCAGATAGATAGATAGATAAACAGACAGACTTGCAGAAATATAGATAGATTTATGGATAAACAGATAGATAGATAAACAGATAAATAGATAGATAGATAGATAGAAAAATAGATAGATAGATAGATAGATAGATAGATAGATAAATAAATAGATACACAGATAGAAAGACAGATAAACAGACAGACATGCAGATAGATAAATCGATATATAAATAGATAGATAGATAGATAGATTCATAGATAAACAGATAGACAGATAGATAGATGGATAGATACATAGATAGATAAACAGACAGACATGCAGAAAGATAGATAGATAGATAGATAGATAGATAAATAGACAGACATGCAGATAGATAGATAGATAGATAAACAGACAGACATGTAGAAAGATAGATAGATTTATGGATAAACAGATAGATAGATAAACAGATAGATAGATAAATAGATAAACAGACAGACATGCAGAAAGATAGCTAGATTTATAGATAAACAGATAAAAAGATAGATAGATAGATAAACAGATGGACATGCAGAAAGATAGATAGATAGATAAACAGATAGATAGACAGATAAACAGACAGACATGTACATAGATAGATAGATAGATAAACAGATAGATAGATAGACAGATAAACAGACAGACATGTAGATAGATAGATACACAGATAGATAGAAAGATAAACAGACAGACATGCAGAAAGCTAGATAGATAGATAAACTGATAGATAGATAAACAGACAGACATGTAGATAGATAGATAGATAGATAAACAAATAGATAGATTGAAAAACAGACAGACATGCAGATAGATAGATAAACAGATAGAAAGACAGATAAAAAGACAGACATGCAAATAGATAGATAGACGGATAAAAAGACAAACATGCAGATAGATAGAAAGATAGATAGATAAGCAGATAGATAGACAGATAA
>JARGYO010000214.1:1224407-1234407 GCA_029206835.1 Rana muscosa | reverse complement strand
AGATAGATAAACAGATAGATCGAAAGATAGATAGATAAATAAACAGATAGATAGATAAACAGACAGACATGCAGAAATCTAGATAGATAGATAAACTGATAGATAGATAAACAGATGGGCATGCAGAAAGATAGGTAGATAGATAGATAGACAGATAAACAGACAGACATGCAGATAGATAGATTGATAGATAGATAGATAAACATACAGACATGTAGATAGATAGATAGATAAACAAATAGATAGATTGAAAAACAGACAGACATGCAGATATATATAAACAGATAGAAAGACAGATAAAAAGACAGACATGCAAATAGATAGACAAACAGATAGATAGACGGATAAACAGACAAACATGCAGATAGATAGAAAGATAGATAGATAGATAGATAAGCAGATAGATAGATAGATAAACAGACAGACATGTAGATAGATAGATAGATAGATAGATACACAGATAGAAAGACAGACATGCAGATAGATAAATCGATAGATAAATAGATAGATAGATACATAGATAAACAGATAGACAGACAGACACACAGACAGACATGTAGATAGATAGATAGATACAGATAGATAGACAGATAAACAGACAGACATGTAAATATATAGATAGATAGATACACAGATAGATAGAAAGATAAACAGATAGATAGATAAACAGATGGACATGCAGAAAGATAGATAGATAGATAGATAGATAGATACACAGATAGATAGAAAGATAAACAGACAGACATGCAGAAAGCTAGATAGATAGATAAACAGACAGGCATGCAGAAAGATAGATAGATAGATAGATAGATAGACAGATAAACAGACAGACATGCAGAAAGATAGGATAGATAGAAAGATAGATAGATAGACAGATAGAAAGACAGATAAACAGACAGACATGCAGATAGATAGATTGATAGACAGATAGATAAACATACAGTCATGTAGATAGATAGATGGATAAACAAATAGATAGATTGAAAAACAGACAGACATGCAGATAGATAGATAGATAAACAGATAGACAGACAGATAAAAAGACAGACATGCAAATAGATAGATAGATAGACAAACAGATAGATAGACGGATAAACAGACAAGATAGATAGATAGGTAGATAGATAGATAGATAGATAGATAGATAGATAAACAGACAGACATGTAGATAGATAGATAGATAAACATATAGATAGACAGATAAATAGACAGACATGCAGATAGATAGATAGATAAACAGACAGACATGCAGATAGATAGATAGATAAACATACAGACATGTAGATAGATAGATAGATAGATAGATAGATATATAGATGGATAAACAGACAGACATGTAGATAGATAGATAGATAGATAGATAGATAAACAAATAGATAGATTGAAAAACAGACAGACATGCAGATAGATAGAAAGATAGATAGATAGATAGATACACAAACAGATAGATAGATGGATAAACAGACAGACATGCAGATAGATAGATAGATAGATAGATAGATAGATAAGCAGATAGAAAATTAGATAAACAGATAGATAGATAGATAAACAGACAGACATGTAGATATATAGATAGATAAAAATATAGATAGACAGATAAATAGACAGACATGCAGATAGATAGATAGATAAACAGACAGACATGTAGATAGATTTATGGATAAACAGATAGATAGATAAATAGACAGACATGCAGAAAGATAGCTAGATTTATAGATAAACAGATAAAAAGATAAATAGATAGATAGATAAACAGATGGACATGCAGAAAGATAGATAGATAAACAGATAGATAGACAGATAAACAGACAGACAAGTAGATAGATAGATAGATAAACAGATAGATAGATAGACAGATAAACAGCCAGACATGTAGATAGATAGATACACAGATAGATAGAGAGGTAAACAGACAGACATGCATAAAGCTAGATAGATAGATAAACTGATAGATAGATAAATAGATGGGTATGCAGAAAGATAGGTAGATAGATAGACAGATAAACAGACAGACATGCAGAAAGATAGAAGGATAGATAGAAAGATAGAAAGATAGATAGATAGACAGATAGAAAGACAGATAAACAGACAGAAATGCAGATAGATAGATTGATAGACAGATAGATAAACATACAGACATGTAGATAGATAGATAAACAAATAGATAGATTGAAAAACAGACAGACATGCAGATAGATAGATAGATAAACAGATAGAAAGACAGATAAAAAGACAGACATGCAAATAGATAGATAGATAGATAGACAAACAGATAGATAGACGGATAAACAGACAAACATGCAGATAGATAGAAAGATAGATAGATAGATAGATAGATAAACAGACAGACATGTAGATAGATAGATAGATAAACATATAGATAGACAGATAAATAGACAGACATGCAGATAGATAGATAGATAAACAGACAGACTTGCAGAAATATAGATAGATTTATGGATAAACAGATAGATAGATAAACAGATAAATAGATAGATAGATAGATAGAAAAATAGATAGATAGATAGATAGATAAATAAATAGATACACAGATAGAAAGACAGATAAACAGACAGACATGCAGATAGATAAATCGATAGATAAATAGATAGATAGATAGATAGATTCATAGATAAACAGATAGACAGATAGATAGATGGATAGATACATAGATAGATAAACAGACAGACATGCAGAAAGATAGATAGATAGATAGATAGATAGATAGATAGATAGATAGATAGATAGATAGACAGATAAATAGACAGACATGCAGATAGATAGATAGATAGATAAACAGACAGACATGTAGAAAGATAGATAGATTTATGGATAAACAGATAGATAGATAAACAGATAGATAGATAAATAGATAAACAGACAGACATGCAGAAAGATAGCTAGATTTATAGATAAACAGATAAAAAGATAGATAGATAGATAGATAGATAAACAGATGGACATGCAGAAAGATAGATAGATAGATAAACAGATAGATAGACAGATAAACAGACAGACATGTACATAGATAGATATATAGATAAACAGATAGATAGATAGACAGATAAACAGACAGACATGTAGATAGATAGATACACAGATAGATAGAAAGATAAACAGACAGACATGCAGAAAGCTAGATAGATAGATAAACTGATAGATAGATAAACAGACAGACATGTAGATAGATAGATAGATAAACAAATAGATAGATTGAAAAACAGACAGACATGCAGATAGATAGATAAACAGATAGAAAGACAGATAAAAAGACAGACATGCAAATAGATAGATAGACAAACAGATAGATAGACGGATAAAAAGACAAACATGCAGATAGATAGAAAGATAGATAGATAAGCAGATAGATAGACAGATAAACAGACAGACATGTAGATAGATAGATAGATAGATAGATAGATAGATAGATAGATGGATGGATAGATAGATAGATAGACAGATAAACAGACAGACATGCATAAAGATAGATAGATAGATAGATAGATAGATAGATAAACAGATAGAAATGCAGATAGATAGAAAGACAGATAAACAGACAGACATGCAGATAGATAGATAGATCGATAGATAGATAGATAGATAAACATACAGACATGTAGATAGATAGATAGATAGATAAACAAATAGATAGATTGAAAAACAGACATACATGCAGATAGATAGATAAACAGATAGAAAGACAGATATGCAGATAGATAGAAAGATAGATAGATAGATAGATAGATACACAAACAGATAGATAGATGGATAAACAGACAGACATGTAGATAGATAGATAGATAGATAGACAGATAAACAGACAGACATGTAGATAGATAGATAAACAGATAGATAGATAAACAGACGGACATACAGAAAGAAAGATAGATAGACAGATAGATAGACAGATAAACAGACAGACATGTAGATAGATAGATAGATAGATAGATAAACAGAAAGACATGCAGAAAGATAGATAGATAAACAGATAGATAGATAAACAGACAGACATACAGAAAGATAGATAGATAGATAGACAGATAGATAGACAGATAAACAGACAGACATGTAGATAGATAGATAGATAGATAGATAGAAAGATAGATAGATACACATTTAGATAGAAAGATAAACAGACAGACATGCAGAAAGATAGATAGATAAACAGATAGATAGATAAACAGACGGACATGCAGAAAGATAGATAGATAGATAGATAGATAGACAGATAAACAGACAGACATGTAGATAGATAGATAGATAGATAGATAGATAGATAGATAGATAGATAGAAAGATAGATAGATACACATATAGATAGAAAGATAAACAGACAGACATGCAGAAAGATAGATAGATAAACAGATAGATAGATAAACAGGCAGACATGCAGAAAGATAGATCGACAGATAGATAGACAGATAAACAGAGAGACATGTAGATAGATAGATAGATAGATAGACAGATAGATAGATAGATAGATAGATAGATAGATAGACAGACAGACATGTAGAAAGATAGATATATAGAGAGATAGATAAACAGATAAACAGACAGACATGCAGAAAGATAGAAAGATAGATAGATAGATAGATAGATAGATAGAAAGATAGATAGATAGATAGATAGATAGATAGATAGATAGATAGATACACAGATAGAAAGACAGATAAACAGACAGACATTTAGATAGATAGATAGATAGATAGATAGATAGATACACAGATAGATAGACATAGAAATAGACAGACATGCAGATAGATACATAGATAGATTGATAGATCGATAGATTGATAGATAGATAGATAGATAAATAGATAGATAAATAGATAGATAGATAAAAAGATAGACAGATAAATAGACAGACATGCAGATAGATAGATAGATAGATAGATAGATAGATAGATAGATAAAAAGACACATATGCAGATAGATAGATAGATAAATAGACAGACATGCGGATAGATAGATAGATAGATAGATAGATAGACAGATAGACAGATAAACAGACAGACATGTAGATAGATAGATAGATAGATGGATGGATAGATAGATAGATAGACAGATAAACAGACAGACATGCATAAAGATAGATAGATAGATAGATAGATAGATAAACAGATAGACATGCAGATAGATAGAAAGACAGATAAACAGACAGACATGCAGATAGATAGATAGATAGATCGATAGATAGATAGATAAACATACAGACATGTAGATAGATAGATAGATAGATAAACAAATAGATAGATTGAAAAACAGACATACATGCAGATAGATAGATAAACAGATAGAAAGACAGATAAAAAGACAGATATGCAGATAGATAGAAAGATAGATAGATAGATAGATAGATACACAAACAGATAGATAGATGGATAAACAGACAGACATGTAGATAGATAGATAGATAGATAGATAGATAGATAGACAGATAAACAGACAGACATGTAGATAGATAGATAAACAGATAGATAGATAAACAGACGGACATACAGAAATAAAGATAGATAGACAGATAGATAGACAGATAAACAGACAGACATGTAGATAGATAGATAGATAGATAGATAGATAAACAGAAAGACATGCAGAAAGATAGATAGATAAACAGATAGATAGATAAACAGACGGACATACAGAAAGATAGATAGATAGATAGACAGATAGATAGACAGATAAACAGACAGACATGTAGATAGATAGATAGATAGATAGATAGATAGAAAGATAGATAGATACACATTTAGATAGAAAGATAAACAGACAGACATGCAGATAGATAGAAAGATAAACAGATAGATAGATAAACAGATGGACATGCAGAAAGATAGATAGATAGATAGATAAACAGATAGATCGAAAGATAGATAGATAAACAGATGGACATGCAGAAAGATAGATAGATAGATAAACAGATAGATAGACAGATAAACAGACAGACATGTACATAGATAGATAGATAAACAGATAGATAGATAGACAGATAAACAGACAGACATGTAGATAGATAGATACACAGATAGATAGAAAGATAAACAGACAGACATGCAGAAAGCTAGATAGATAGATAAACTGATAGATAGATAAACAGACAGACATGTAGATAGATAGATAGATAAACAAATAGATAGATTGAAAAACAGACAGACATGCAGATAGATAGATAAACAGATAGAAAGACAGATAAAAAGACAGACATGCAAATAGATAGATAGACAAACAGATAGATAGACAGATAAAAAGACAAACATGCAGATAGATAGAATGATAGATAGATAAGCAGATAGACAGATAGATAAACAGACAGACATGTAGATAGATAGATAGATAGATAGATAGAAAGATAGATAGATAGATAGATACACAGATAGAAAGACAGATACACAGACAGACGTGCAGATAGATAAATCGATAGATAAATAGATAGATAGATTGATAGATAGATAGATACATAGATAAACAGATAGATAGACAGACAAACAGACAGACAGATAGATAGATAGATAGATGGATAGATAGATAGATAGATAAACAGACAGACATGCAGAAAGATAGATAGATAGATAGATAGATAGATAGATAGATAAATAGACAGACATGCAGATAGATAGATAGATAGATAAACAGACAGACATGTAGAAAGATAGATAGATAGATAAACAGTCGGACATGCAGACAGATAGATAGATAGATAGACAGATAAACAGACAGACATGTAAATAGATAGATACACAGATAGATAGAAAGATAAACAGATAAATAGATAAACAGACGGACATGCAGAAAGATAGATAGATAGATAGATAGATAACAGATAGATCGAAAGATAGATAGATAAATAAACAGATAGATAGATAAACAGACAGACATGCAGAAATCTAGATAGATAGATAAACTGATAGATAGATAAACAGATGGGCATGCAGAAAGATAGGTAGATAGATAGATAGATAGATAGACAGATAAACAGACAGACATGCAGATAGATAGATTGATAGATAGATAGATAAACATACAGACATGTAGATAGATAGATAGATAAACAAATAGATAGATTGAAAAACAGACAGACATGCAGATATAGATAAACAGATAGAAAGACAGATAAAAAGACAGACATGCAAATAGATAGACAAACAGATAGATAGACGGATAAACAGACAAACATGCAGATAGATAGAAAGATAGATAGATAGATAGATAAGCAGATAGATAGATAGATAAACAGACAGACATGTAGATAGATAGATAGATAGATAGATAGATACACAGATAGAAAGACAGACATGCAGATAGATAAATCGATAGATAAATAGATAGATAGATACATAGATAAACAGATAGACAGACAGACACACAGACAGACATGTAGATAGATAGATAGATACAGATAGATAGACAGATAAACAGACAGACATGTAAATATATAGATAGATAGATACACAGATAGATAGAAAGATAAACAGATAGATAGATAAACAGATGGACATGCAGAAAGATAGATAGATAGATAGATAGATAGATAGATAGATAGATAGATAGATAAACAGATAGATCGAAAGGTAGATAGATAAATAAACTGATAGATAGATAAACAGACAGACATGCAGAAAGATAGCTAGATTTATAGATAAACAGATAGATAAACAGATAAATAGATAGATAGATAGATAGATAGATAGATAGATAGATAGATAGATAGATAAAAAGACGGACATGCAGAAAGATAGATAGATAGATAAACAGATAGATAGCCTTATAAACAGACAGACATGTAGATAGATAGAAAGATAGATAGATAAACAGAAAGACATGCAGAAAGATAGATAGATAGATAAACAGATAGATAGATAAACAGACGGACATACAGAAAGAAAGATAGATAGACAGATAGATAGACAGATAAACAGACAGACATGTAGATAGATAGATAGATAGATAGATAGATAGATAGATAAACAGAAAGACATGCAGAAAGATAGATAGATAAACAGATAGATAGATAAACAGACGGACATACAGAAAGATAGATAGATAGATAGATAGACAGATAGATAGACAGATAAACAGACAGACATGTAGATAGATAGATAGATAGAAAGATAGATAGATACACATTTAGATAGAAAGATAAACAGACAGACATGCAGATAGATAGAAAGATAAACAGATAGATAGATAAACAGTAGGGATGAGCTTCGAGTTCGAGTCGAACTCATGTTCGACTCGAACATTGCCTGTTCGCCCGTTCGCCGAACAACGAACAAATTGGGGTGTTCGCGGCAAATTCGAAAAATCTATGGGAGAAATCTAAAGTGCTAATTATAAAGGCTTATATGCAAGTTATTGTCCTAAAAAGTGTTTGGGGACCCGGGTCCTGCCCCAGGGGACATGTATCAATGCAAAAAGAAGTTTTAAAAACGGCTGTTTTTTCGGGAGCAGTGATTTTAATAATGCTTAAAATGAAAAAATAAAAGTGAAATATTCCTTTAAATTTCGTACCTGGGGGGTGTGTATGATGTGCATGTAAAGTGGCGCATGTTTCCCGTGCTTAGAACTGTCCCTGCAAAAAGTGTCATTTTTGAAAGAAAAAAATGCATTTAAAACTGACTCGCGGCTATTAATGAATTGTCGGCTCCCGGCAATACATACAAAAGTCATTGAGAAAAAAAAAAAAAAAAAGCGTGGGGGTTCCCCAGAATTCAATTACCAGGCCCTTCAGGTCTGGAATGGATATTAAGGGGAACCCCGCCGCAAATAAAAAAAAAATTGACGTGGGGTTCCCCCAAATATCCATTCCAGGCCCTTCAGATCTGGCATGGATTTTAAGGGGAACTCCACCCCAAATTAAAAAAAAATGGCGTGGAGTCCCCCTAAAAATCCATACCAGACCCCTTATCCGAGCATGCAACCTGGCCGGCTGCAGGGGAAAAGGGGGGGACGAGAGAGCGGCCCCCCCTCCCTCCTGAACCGTACCAAGCCACATGCCCTCAACATGGGGAGGATGTCCCCATGTTGATGGGGACAAGGGCCTCATCCCCACAACCCTTGCCCGGTGGTTGTGGGGGTCTGCGGGCGGGGGGCTTATCGGAATCTGGAAGACCCCTTTAACAAAGAGGACCCCCAGATCCCGCCCCCCCTATGTGAATTGGTAAGGGGTACATTGTACCCCTACCATTTCACGAAGAAAGCGTAAAAAAATGTTTAAAAAAACACACAAACACCTTGAAAAAGTCCTTTATTTAAAAAAATAAAAAAAAAACATTCCAGCGGTGAAATCCAGTGTCCCGCGGCGATCCTGATGTCCAGCGCTGTCCGTCATTGGTTGTGCCTGAGCGGACCTGATGGGGAACTCCCTCTCAGTATTTTAAATGTATAGACCCGCCCCTTCTAAAGTTCCCCATCAGGTCCGCTCAGCGGACCAGATGCGGAACATGAGAAGGGGCGGGTCTATACATGTATTACCAAAGTGAGAGCAGTTCCCCATCAGGTCCGCCTCCTCGGTATGTCGGACCGGCTACGTCATTGGCTTGAGCGGGGAACTTCCTTCACTATGTAAATTTAAATTTACATAGTGAAGGAAGTTCCCCGCTCAAGCCAATGACGTAGGCGGGTCCGACATACCGAGGGGGCGGACCTGATGGGGAACTGCTCTCACTTTGGTAATACATGTATAGACCCGCCCCTTCTCATGTTCCGCATCTCGTCCGCTGAGCGGACCTGATGGGGAACTTTAGAAGGGGCGGGTCTATACATTTAAAATACTGAGAGGGAGTTCCCCATCAGGTCCGCTCAGGCACAACCAATGAAGGACAGCGCTGGACATCGGGATCGCCGCGGGACACTGGATTTCACCGCTGGAATGTTTATTTATTTATTTTTTTAAATAAAGGACTTTTTCAAGGTGTTTGTGTGTTTTTTTAAACATTTTTTTTACGCTTTCTTCGTGAAATGGTAGGGGTACAATGTACCCCTTACCAATTCACATAGGGGGG
>JARGYO010000214.1:1206907-1216907 GCA_029206835.1 Rana muscosa | reverse complement strand
ATAGATTGAAAAACAGACATACATGCAGATAGATAGATAAACAGAAAGACAGATAAAAAGACAGATATGCAGATAGATAGATAGATAGATACACAAACAGATAGATAGATGGATAAACAGACAGACATGCAGATAGATAGATAGATAGATAGATGGATAGATAGATAGATTGATATATAGATAGATAGATAAGCAGATAGAAAAATAGACATGTAGATATATAGATAGATAAACATATAGATAGACAGATAAATAGACAGACATGCAGATAGATAGATAGATAGATAGATAAACAGACAGACATGTAGATAGATTTATGGATAAACAGATAGATAGATAAACAGATAGATAGATAAATAGATAAACAGACAGACATGCAGAAAGATAGCTAGATTTATAGATAAACAGATAAAAAGATAGATAGATAGATAAACAGATGGACATGCAGAAAGATAGATAGATAAACAGATAGATAGACAGATAAACAGACAGACATGTAGATAGATAGATAAACAGATAGATAGATAGACAGATAAACAGACAGACATGTAAATAGATAGATAGATAGATAGATACACAGATAGATAGAAAGATAAGCAGACAGACATGCAGAAAGCTAGATAGATAGATAAACAGACAGGCATGCAGAAAGATAGATAGATAGATAGATAGATAGATAGATAGATAGATAGACAGATAAACAGACAGACATGCAGAAAGATAGGATAGATAGAAAGATAGATAGATAGACAGATAGAAAGACAGATAAACAGACAGACATGCAGATAGATAGATTGATAGACAGATAAACATACAGTCATGTAGATAGATAGATGGATAAACAAATAGATAGATTGAAAAACAGACAGACATGCAGATAGATAGATAGATAAACAGATAGACAGACAGATAAAAAGACAGACATGCAAATAGATAGATAGATAGACAAACAGATAGATAGACGGATAAACAGACAAGATAGATAGATAGATAGATAGATAGATAGATAGATAGATAAACAGACAGACATGTAGATAGATAGATAGATAAACATATAGATAGACAGATAAATAGACAGACATGCAGATAGATAGATAGATAAACAGACAGACATGCAGATAGATAGATAGATAAACATACAGTTATGTAGATAGATAGATAGATAGATAGATAAACAAATAGATAGATTGAAAAACAGACAGACATGCAGATAGATAGAAAGATAGATAGATAGATACACAAACAGATAGATAGATGGATAAACAGACAGACATGCAGATAGATAGATAGATAAGCAGATAGAAAATTAGATAAACAGATAGATAGATAGATAAACAGACAGACATGTAGATATATAGATAGATAAAAATATAGATAGACAGATAAATAGACAGACATGCAGATAGATAGATAGATAGATAAACAGACAGACATGTAGATAGATTTATGGATAAACAGATAGATAGATAAATAGATAAACAGACAGACATGCAGAAAGATAGCTAGATTTATAGATAAACAAATAAAAAGATAAATAGATAAACAGATGGACATACAGAAAGATAGATAGATAAACAGATAGATAGACAGATAAATAGACAGACAAGTAGATAGATAGATAGATAAACAGATAGATAGATAGACAGATAAACAGCCAGACATGTAGATAGATAGAAAGATAGATAGATAAACAGAAAGACATGCAGAAAGATAGATAGATAGATAAACAGATAGGCATGCAGAAAGATAGATAGATAGATAGATAGATAGACAGATAAACAGACAGACATGCAGAAAGATAGAAGGATAGATAGAAATATAGATAGATAGACAGATAGAAAGACAGATAAACAGACAGACATGCAGATAGATAGATTGATAGACAGATAGATAAACATACAGTCATATAGATAGATAGATGGATAAACAAATAGATAGATTGAAAAACAGACAGACATGCAGATAGATAGATAGATAAACAGATAGACAGACCGATAAAAAGACAGACATGCAAATAGATAGATAGATAGACAAACAGATAGATAGACGGATAAACAGACAAACCTGCAGATAGATAGAAAGATAGATAGATAGATAGATAGATAGATAGATAAGCAGATAGATAGATAGATAGATAGATAAACAGACAGACATGTAGATAGATAGATAGATAAACATATAGATACACAGATAAATAGACAGACATGCAGATAGATAAATAGATAAACAGACAGACATGCAGAAAGATAGCTAGATTTATAGATAAACAGATAAAAAGATAGATAGATAGATAAACAGATGGACATGCAGAAAGATAGATAGATAAACAGATAGATAGACAGATAAACAGACAGACATGTAGATAGATAGATAAACAGATAGATAGATAGACAGATAAACAGACAGACATGTAAATAGATAGATAGATAGATAGATACACAGATAGATAGAAAGATAAACAGACAGACATGCAGAAAGCTAGATAGATAGATAAACAGACAGGCATGCAGAAAGATAGATAGATAGATAGACAGATAAACAGACAGACATGCAGAAAGATAGGATAGATAGAAAGATAGATAGATAGACAGATAGAAAGACAGATAAACAGACAGACATGCAGATAGATAGATTGATAGACAGATAGATAAACATACAGTCATGTAGATAGATAGATGGATAAACAAATAGATAGATTGAAAAACAGACAGACATGCAGATAGATAGATAGATAAACAGATAGACAGACAGATAAAAAGACAGACATGCAAATAGATAGATAGATAGACAAACAGATAGATAGACGGATAAACAGACAAGATAGATAGATAGATAGATAGATAGATAAACAGACAGACATGTAGATAGATAGATAGATAAACATATAGATAGACAGATAAATAGACAGACATGCAGATAGATAGATAGATAAACAGACAGACATGCAGATAGATAGATAGATAAACATACAGACATGTAGATAGATAGATAGATAGATAGATAAACAAATAGATAGATTGAAAAACAGACAGACATGCAGATAGATAGAAAGATAGATAGATAGATACACAAACAGATAGATAGATGGATAAACAGACAGACATGCAGATAGATAGATAGATAGATAGATAGATAGATAGATAGATAGATAAGCAGATAGAAAATTAGATAAACAGATAGATAGATAGATAAACAGACAGACATGTAGATATATAGATAGATAAAAATATAGATAGACAGATAAATAGACAGACATGCAGATAGATAGATAGATAGATAGATAAACAGACAGACATGTAGATAGATTTATGGATAAACAGATAGATAGATAAACAGACAGACATGCAGAAAGATAGCTAGATTTATAGATAAACAGATAAAAAGATAAATAGATAGATAGATAAACAGATGGACATGCAGAAAGATAGATAGATAAACAGATAGATAGACAGATAAACAGACAGACAAGTAGATAGATAGATAGATAAACAGATAGATAGATAGACAGATAAACAGCCAGACATGTAGATAGATAGAAAGATAGATAGATAAACAGAAAGACATGCAGAAAGATAGATAGATAGATAAACAGATAGGCATGCAGAAAGATAGATAGATAGATAGATAGATAGATAGATAGATAGACAGATAAACAGACAGACATGCAGAAAGATAGAAGGATAGATAGAAAGATAGATAGATAGACAGATAGAAAGACAGATAAACAGACAGACATGCAGATAGATAGATTGATAGACAGATAGATAAACATACAGTCATATAGATAGATAGATGGATAAACAAATAGATAGATTGAAAAACAGACAGACATGCAGATAGATAGATAGATAAACAGATAGACAGACAGATAAAAAGACAGACATGCAAATAGATAGATAGATAGACAAACAGATAGATAGACGGATAAACAGACAAACCTGCAGATAGATAGAAAGATAGATAGATAGATAGATAGATAGATAGATAAGCAGATAGATAGATAGATAGATAGATAAACAGACAGACATGTAGATAGATAGATAGATAAACATATAGATAGACAGATAAATAGACAGACATGCAGATAGATAGATAGATAAACAGACAGACATGCAGATAGATAGATAGATAAACATACAGACATGTAGATAGATAGATAGATAGATAGATAAACAAATAGATAGATTGAAAAACAGACAGACATGCAGATAGATAGATAGATAAACAGATAGAAAGACAGATAAAAAGACAGATATGCAGATAGATAGAAAGATAGATAGATAGATACACAAACAGATAGATAGATGGATAAATAGACAGACATGCAGATAGATAGATAGATAGATAGATAGATAAGCAGATAGAAAATTAGATAAACAGATAGATAGATAGATAAACAGACAGACATGTAGATATATAGATAGATAAAAATATAGATAGACAGATAAATAGACAGACATGCAGATAGATAGATAGATAGATAGATAAACAGACAGACATGTAGATAGATTTATGGATAAACAGATAGATAGATAAATAGATAAACAGACAGACATGCAGAAAGATAGCTAGATTTATAGATAAACAGATAAAAAGATAAATAGATAGATAGATAAACAGATGGACATGCAGAAAGATAGATAGATAAACAGATAGATAGACAGATAAACAGACAGACATGTAGATAGATAGATAGATAAACAGATAGATAGATAGACAGATAAACAGCCAGACATGTAGATAGATAGATACACAGATAGATAGAGAGGTAAACAGACAGACATGCAGAAAGCTAGATAGATAGATAAACTGATAGATAGATAAACAGATGGGTATGCAGAAAGATAGGTAGATAGATAGACAGATAAACAGACAGAAATGCAGATAGATAGATTGATAGACAGATAGATAAACATACAGACATGTAGATAGATAGATAAACAAATAGATAGATTGAAAAACAGACAGACATGCAGATAGATAGATAAACAGATAGAAAGACAGATAAAAAGACAGACATGCAAATAGATAGATAGATAGATAGACAAACAGATAGATAGACAGATAAACAGAGAGACATGTAGATAGATAGATAGACAAACAGACAGACATGTAGAAAGATAGATAGATAGAGAGATAGATAGACAGATAAACAGACAGACATGCAGAAAGATAGAAAGATAGATAGATAGATAGATAGATAGATAGATAGATAGATATTTAGATAGATAGATACACAGATAGAAAGACAGATAAACAGACAGACATTCAGATAGATAGATAGATAGATAGATAGATAGATAGATAGATAGATAGATAGACATAGAAATAGACAGACATGCAGATAGATACATAGATAGATTGATAGATCGATAGATTGATAGATAGATAGATAGATAGATAGATAGATAAATAGATAGATAGATAAAAAGATAGACAGATAAATAGACAGACATGCAGATAGATAGATAGATAGATAGATGTATAGATAGATAGATAGATAGATAAAAAGACACACATGCAGATAGATAGATAGATAAATAGACAGACATGCAGATATATAGATAGATAGATAGATAGATAGACAGATAAACAGACAGACATGTAGATAGATAGATAGATAGATAGATGGATGGATGGATAGATAGATAGACAGATAAACAGACAGACATGCATAAAGATAGATAGATAGATAGATAGATAGATAGATAGATAGATAAACAGATAGACATGCAGATAGATAGAAAGACAGATAAACAGACAGACATGCAGATAGATAGATAGATAGATAGATAGATAGATAAACATACAGACATGTAGATAGATAGATAGATAGATAAACAAATAGATAGATTGAAAAACAGACATACATGCAGATAGATAGATAAACAGATAGAAAGACAGATAAAAAGACAGATATGCAGATAGATAGATAGATACACAAACAGATAGATAGATGGATAAACAGACAGACATGCAGATAGATAGATAGATAGATAGATGGATAGATAGATAGATTGATATATAGATAGATAGATAAGCAGATAGAAAAATAGACATGTAGATATATAGATAGATAAACATATAGATAGACAGATAAATAGACAGACATGCAGATAGATAGATAGATAGATAGATAAACGGAAAGACATGTAGATAGATTTATGGATAAACAGATAGATAGATAAACAGATAGATAGATAAATAGATAAACAGACAGATATGCAGAAAGATAGCTAGATTTATAGATAAACAGATAAAAAGATAGATAGATAGATAAACAGATGGACATGCAGAAAGATAGATAGATAAACAGATAGATAGACAGATAAACAGACAGACATGTAGATAGATAGATAAACAGATAGATAGATAGACAGATAAACAGACAGACATGTAAATAGATAGATAGATAGATAGATACACAGATAGATAGAAAGATAAACAGACAGACATGCAGAAAGCTAGATAGATAGATAAACAGACAGGCATGCAGAAAGATAGATAGATAGATAGATAGATAGACAGATAAACAGACAGACATGCAGAAAGATAGGATAGATAGAAAGATAGATAGATAGACAGATAGAAAGACAGATAAACAGACAGACATGCAGATAGATAGATTGATAGACAGATAGATAAACATACAGTCATGTAGATAGATAGATGGATAAACAAATAGATAGATTGAAAAACAGACAGACATGCAGATAGATAGATAGATAAACAGATAGACAGATAAAAAGACAGACATGCAAATAGATAGATAGATAAACAGATAGATAGACGGATAAACAGACAAGATAGATAGATAGATAGATAGATAGATAGATAGATAGATAGACAGATAAACAGACAGACATGTAGATAGATAGATAAACAGATAGATAGATAAACAGACGGACATACAGAAAGAAAGATAGATAGACAGATAGATAGACAGATAAACAGACAGACATGTAGATAGATAGATAGATAGATAGATAGATAAACAGAAAGACATGCAGAAAGATAGATAGATAAACAGATAGATAGATAAACAGACGGACATACAGAAAGATAGATAGATAGATAGACAGATAGATAGACAGATAAACAGACAGACATGTAGATAGATAGATAGATAGATAGATAGAAAGATAGATAGATACACATTTAGATAGAAAGATAAACAGACAGACATGCAGATAGATAGAAAGATAAACAGATAGATAGATAAACAGATGGACATGCAGAAAGATAGATAGATAGATAGATAAACAGATAGATCGAAAGATAGATAGATAAACAGATGGACATGCAGAAAGATAGATAGATAGATAAACAGATAGATAGACAGATAAACAGACAGACATGTACATAGATAGATAGATACACAGATAGATAGATAGACAGATAAACAGACAGACATGTAGATAGATAGATACACAGATAGATAGAAAGATAAACAGACAGACATGCAGAAAGATAGATAGATAGATAAACTGATAGATAGATAAACAGACAGACATGTAGATAGATAGATAGATAAACAAATAGATAGATTGAAAAACAGACAGACATGCAGATAGATAGATAAACAGATAGAAAGACAGATAAAAAGACAGACATGCAAATAGATAGATAGACAAACAGATAGATAGACGGATAAAAAGACAAACATGCAGATAGATAGAAAGATAGATAGATAGATAAGCAGATAGATAGATAGATAAACAGGCAGACATGTAGATAGATAGATAGATAGATAGAAAGATAGATAGATAGATACACAGATAGAAAGACAGATAAACAGACAGACGTGCAGATAGATAAATCGATAGATAAATAGATAGATAGATACATAGATAAACAGATAGATAGACAGACAAACAGACAGACAGATAGATAGATAGATAGATGGATAGATAGATAGATAGATAAACAGACAGACATGCAGAAAGATAGATAGATAGATAGATAGATAGATAAATAGACAGACATGCAGATAGATAGATAAACAGACAGACATGTAGAAAGATAGATAGATTTATGGATAAACAGATAGATAGATAAACAGATAGATAGATAAATAGATAAACAGACAGACATGCAGAAAGATAGCTAGATTTATAGATAAACAGATAAAAAGATAGATAGATAGATAGATAAACAGATGGACATGCAGAAAGATAGATAGATAGATAAACAGATAGATAGGCAGATAAACAGACAGACATGTACATAGATAGATAGATAAACAGATAGATAGATAGACAGATAAACAGACAGACATGTAGATAGATAGATACACAGATAGATAGAAAGATAAACAGACAGACATGCAGAAAGATAGATAGATAGATAAACTGATAGATAGATAAACAGACAGACATGTAGATAGATAGATAGATAAACAAATAGATAGATTGAAAAACAGACAGACATGCAGATAGATAGATAAACAGATAGAAAGACAGATAAAAAGACAGACATGCAAATAGATAGATAGACAAACAGATAGATAGACGGATAAAAAGACAAACATGCAGATAGATAGAAAGATAGATAGATAGATAAGCAGATAGATAGATAGATAAACAGGCAGACATGTAGATAGATAGATAGATAGATAGAAAGATAGATAGATAGATACACAGATAGAAAGACAGATAAACAGACAGACATGCAGATAGATAAATCGATAGATAAATAGATAGATAGATAGATACATAGATAAACAGATATATAGACAGACAAACAGACAGACATGTAGATAGATAGATAGATACAGATAGATAGACAGATAAACAGACAGACATGTAAATAGATAGATAGATACACAGATAGATAGAAAGATAAACAGATAGATAGATAAACAGACGGACATGCAGAAAGATAGATAGATAGATAGATAAACAGATAGATCGAAAGATAGATAGATAAATAAACAGATAGATAGATAAACAGACAGACATGCAGAAATCTAGATAGATAGATAAACTGATAGATAGATAAACAGATGGGCATGCAGAAAGATAGGTAGATAGATAGATAGATAGATAGACAGATAAACAGACAGACATGCAGATAGATAGATTGATAGATAGATAGATAAACATACAGACATGTAGATAGATAGATAGATAAACAAATAGATAGATTGAAAAACAGACAGACATGCAGATATAGATAAACAGATAGAAAGACAGATAAAAAGACAGACATGCAAATAGATAGACAAACAGATAGATAGATGGATAAACAGACAAACATGCAGATAGATAGAAAGATAGATAGATAGATAAGCAGATAGATAGATAGATAAACATACAGACATGTAGATAGATAGATAGATAGATACACAGATAGAAAGACAGACATGCAGATAGATAAATCGATAGATAAATAGATAGATAGATACATAGATAAACAGATAGACAGACAGACACACAGACAGACATGTAGATAGATAGATAGATACAGATAGATAGACAGATAAACAGACAGACATGTAGATAGATAGATAGATAGATAGAAAGATAGATAGATACACATTTAGATAGAAAGATAAACAGACAGACATGCAGATAGATAGAAAGATAAACAGATAGATAGATAAACAGATGGACATGCAGAAAGATAGATAGATAGATAGATAAACAGATAGATCGAAAGATAGATAGATAAATAAACAGATAGATAGATAAACAGACAGACATGCAGAAAGATAGCTAGATTTATAGATAAACAGATAGATAAACAGATAAATAGATAGATAGATAGATAGATAAAAAGACGGACATGCAGAAAGATAGATAGATAGATAAACAGATAGATAGCCTTATAAACAGACAGACATTTAGATAGATAGAAAGATAGATAGATAAACAGAAAGACATGCAGAAAGATAGATAGATAGATAAACAGATAGATAGATAAACAGACGGACATACAGAAAGAAAGATAGATAGACAGATAGATAGACAGATAAACAGACAGACATGTAGATAGATAG
>JARGYO010000214.1:1194407-1204407 GCA_029206835.1 Rana muscosa | reverse complement strand
AGACATGTAGATAGATAGATAGATAGATAAACAAATAGATAGATTGAAAAACAGACATACATGCAGATAGATAGATAAACAGATAGAAAGACAGATAAAAAGACAGATATGCAGATAGATAGATAGATACACAAACAGATAGATAGATGGATAAACAGACAGACATGCAGATAGATAGATAGATAGATAGATGGATAGATAGATAGATTGATATATAGATAGATAGATAAGCAGATAGAAAAATAGACATGTAGATATATAGATAGATAAACATATAGATAGACAGATAAATAGACAGACATGCAGATAGATAGATAGATAGATAGATAAACGGAAAGACATGTAGATAGATTTATGGATAAACAGATAGATAGATAAACAGATAGATAGATAAATAGATAAACAGACAGATATGCAGAAAGATAGCTAGATTTATAGATAAACAGATAAAAAGATAGATAGATAGATAAACAGATGGACATGCAGAAAGATAGATAGATAAACAGATAGATAGACAGATAAACAGACAGACATGTAGATAGATAGATAAACAGATAGATAGATAGACAGATAAACAGACAGACATGTAAATAGATAGATAGATAGATAGATACACAGATAGATAGAAAGATAAACAGACAGACATGCAGAAAGCTAGATAGATAGATAAACAGACAGGCATGCAGAAAGATAGATAGATAGATAGATAGATAGACAGATAAACAGACAGACATGCAGAAAGATAGGATAGATAGAAAGATAGATAGATAGACAGATAGAAAGACAGATAAACAGACAGACATGCAGATAGATAGATTGATAGACAGATAGATAAACATACAGTCATGTAGATAGATAGATGGATAAACAAATAGATAGATTGAAAAACAGACAGACATGCAGATAGATAGATAGATAAACAGATAGACAGATAAAAAGACAGACATGCAAATAGATAGATAGATAGACAAACAGATAGATAGACGGATAAACAGACAAGATAGATAGATAGATAGATAGATAGATAGATAGATAGATAGACAGATAAACAGACAGACATGTAGATAGATAGATAAACAGATAGATAGATAAACAGACGGACATACAGAAAGAAAGATAGATAGACAGATAGATAGACAGATAAACAGACAGACATGTAGATAGATAGATAGATAGATAGATAGATAAACAGAAAGACATGCAGAAAGATAGATAGATAAACAGATAGATAGATAAACAGACGGACATACAGAGATAGATAGATAGATAGATAGACAGATAGATAGACAGATAAACAGACAGACATGTAGATAGATAGATAGATAGATAGATAGAAAGATAGATAGATACACATTTAGATAGAAAGATAAACAGACAGACATGCAGATAGATAGAAAGATAAACAGATAGATAGATAAACAGATGGACATGCAGAAAGATAGATAGATAGATAGATAAACAGATAGATCGAAAGATAGATAGATAAACAGATGGACATGCAGAAAGATAGATAGATAGATAAACAGATAGATAGACAGATAAACAGACAGACATGTACATAGATAGATAGATACACAGATAGATAGATAGACAGATAAACAGACAGACATGTAGATAGATAGATACACAGATAGATAGAAAGATAAACAGACAGACATGCAGAAAGATAGATAGATAGATAAACTGATAGATAGATAAACAGACAGACATGTAGATAGATAGATAGATAAACAAATAGATAGATTGAAAAACAGACAGACATGCAGATAGATAGATAAACAGATAGAAAGACAGATAAAAAGACAGACATGCAAATAGATAGATAGACAAACAGATAGATAGACGGATAAAAAGACAAACATGCAGATAGATAGAAAGATAGATAGATAGATAAGCAGATAGATAGATAGATAAACAGGCAGACATGTAGATAGATAGATAGATAGATAGAAAGATAGATAGATAGATACACAGATAGAAAGACAGATAAACAGACAGACGTGCAGATAGATAAATCGATAGATAAATAGATAGATAGATACATAGATAAACAGATAGATAGACAGACAAACAGACAGACAGATAGATAGATAGATAGATGGATAGATAGATAGATAGATAAACAGACAGACATGCAGAAAGATAGATAGATAGATAGATAGATAGATAAATAGACAGACATGCAGATAGATAGATAAACAGACAGACATGTAGAAAGATAGATAGATTTATGGATAAACAGATAGATAGATAAACAGATAGATAGATAAATAGATAAACAGACAGACATGCAGAAAGATAGCTAGATTTATAGATAAACAGATAAAAAGATAGATAGATAGATAGATAAACAGATGGACATGCAGAAAGATAGATAGATAGATAAACAGATAGATAGGCAGATAAACAGACAGACATGTACATAGATAGATAGATAAACAGATAGATAGATAGACAGATAAACAGACAGACATGTAGATAGATAGATACACAGATAGATAGAAAGATAAACAGACAGACATGCAGAAAGATAGATAGATAGATAAACTGATAGATAGATAAACAGACAGACATGTAGATAGATAGATAGATAAACAAATAGATAGATTGAAAAACAGACAGACATGCAGATAGATAGATAAACAGATAGAAAGACAGATAAAAAGACAGACATGCAAATAGATAGATAGACAAACAGATAGATAGACGGATAAAAAGACAAACATGCAGATAGATAGAAAGATAGATAGATAGATAAGCAGATAGATAGATAGATAAACAGGCAGACATGTAGATAGATAGATAGATAGATAGAAAGATAGATAGATAGATACACAGATAGAAAGACAGATAAACAGACAGACATGCAGATAGATAAATCGATAGATAAATAGATAGATAGATAGATACATAGATAAACAGATATATAGACAGACAAACAGACAGACATGTAGATAGATAGATAGATACAGATAGATAGACAGATAAACAGACAGACATGTAAATAGATAGATAGATACACAGATAGATAGAAAGATAAACAGATAGATAGATAAACAGACGGACATGCAGAAAGATAGATAGATAGATAGATAAACAGATAGATCGAAAGATAGATAGATAAATAAACAGATAGATAGATAAACAGACAGACATGCAGAAATCTAGATAGATAGATAAACTGATAGATAGATAAACAGATGGGCATGCAGAAAGATAGGTAGATAGATAGATAGATAGATAGATAGACAGATAAACAGACAGACATGCAGATAGATAGATTGATAGATAGATAGATAAACATACAGACATGTAGATAGATAGATAGATAAACAAATAGATAGATTGAAAAACAGACAGACATGCAGATATAGATAAACAGATAGAAAGACAGATAAAAAGACAGACATGCAAATAGATAGACAAACAGATAGATAGATGGATAAACAGACAAACATGCAGATAGATAGAAAGATAGATAGATAGATAAGCAGATAGATAGATAGATAAACATACAGACATGTAGATAGATAGATAGATAGATACACAGATAGAAAGACAGACATGCAGATAGATAAATCGATAGATAAATAGATAGATAGATACATAGATAAACAGATAGACAGACAGACACACAGACAGACATGTAGATAGATAGATAGATACAGATAGATAGACAGATAAACAGACAGACATGTAGATAGATAGATAGATAGATAGAAAGATAGATAGATACACATTTAGATAGAAAGATAAACAGACAGACATGCAGATAGATAGAAAGATAAACAGATAGATAGATAAACAGATGGACATGCAGAAAGATAGATAGATAGATAGATAAACAGATAGATCGAAAGATAGATAGATAAATAAACAGATAGATAGATAAACAGACAGACATGCAGAAAGATAGCTAGATTTATAGATAAACAGATAGATAAACAGATAAATAGATAGATAGATAGATAGATAAAAAGACGGACATGCAGAAAGATAGATAGATAGATAAACAGATAGATAGCCTTATAAACAGACAGACATTTAGATAGATAGAAAGATAGATAGATAAACAGAAAGACATGCAGAAAGATAGATAGATAGATAAACAGATAGATAGATAAACAGACGGACATACAGAAAGAAAGATAGATAGACAGATAGATAGACAGATAAACAGACAGACATGTAGATAGATAGATAGATAGATAGATAGATAGATAGATAGATAGATAGATAAACAGAAAGACATGCAGAAAGATAGATAGATAAACAGATAGATAGATAAACAGACGGACATACAGAAAGATAGATAGATAGACAGATAAACAGACATACATGTAGATAGATAGATAGATAGATAGATAGATAGATAAACAGAAAGATAGATAAACAGACAGACATGCAGAAAGATAGATAGATAAACAGATAGATAGATAAACAGACGGACATGCAGAAAGATAGATAGATAGATAGATAGACAGATAGATAGACAGATAAACAGACAGACATGTAGATAGATAGATAGATAGATAGATAGATAGATAGATAGAAAGATAGATAGATAGATACACAGATAGAAAGACAGATAAACAGACAGACGTGCAGATAGATAAATCGATAGATAAATAGATAGATAGATAGATAGATACATAGATAAACAGATAGATAGACAGACAAACAGACAGACAGATAGATAGATAGATAGATAGATGGATAGATAGATAGATAGATAAACAGACAGACATGCAGAAAGATAGATAGATAGATAGATAGATAGATAAATAGACAGACATGCAGATAGATAGATAGATAGATAGATAAACAGACAGACATGTAGAAAGATAGATAGATTTATGGATAAACAGATAGATAGATAAACAGATAGATAGATAAATAGATAAACAGACAGACATGCAGAAAGATAGCTAGATTTATAGATAAACAGATAAAAAGATAGATAGATAGATAAACAGATGGACATGCAGAAAGATAGATAGATAGATAAACAGATAGATAGGCAGATAAACAGACAGACATGTACATAGATAGATAGATAAACAGATAGATAGATAGACAGATAAACAGACAGACATGTAGATAGATAGATACACAGATAGATAGAAAGATAAACAGACAGACATGCAGAAAGCTAGATAGATAGATAAACTGATAGATAGATAAACAGACAGACATGTAGATAGATAGATAGATAAACAAATAGATAGATTGAAAAACAGACAGACATGCAGATAGATAGATAAACAGATAGAAAGACAGATAAAAAGACAGACATGCAAATAGATAGATAGACAAACTGATAGATAGACGGATAAAAAGACAAACATAAAGATAGATAGAAAGATAGATAGATAGATAAGCAGATGGACATGCAGAAAGATAGATAGATAAACAGATAGATAGACAGATAAACAGACAGACAAGTAGATAGATAGATAGATAAACAGATAGATAGATAGACAGATAAACAGCCAGACATGTAGATAGATAGATACACAGATAGATAGAGAGGTAAACAGACAGACATGCATAAAGCTAGATAGATAGATAAACTGATAGATATATAAATAGATGGGTATGCAGAAAGATAGGTAGATAGATAGACAGATAAACAGACAGACATGCAGAAAGATAGAAGGATAGATAGAAAGATAGAAAGATAGATAGATAGACAGATAGAAAGACAGATAAACAGACAGAAATGCAGATAGATAGATTGATAGACAGATAGATAAACATACAGACATGTAGATAGATAGATAAACAAATAGATAGATTGAAAAACAGACAGACATGCAGATAGATAGATAGATAAACAGATAGAAAGACAGATAAAAAGACAGACATGCAAATAGATAGATAGATAGATAGACAAACAGATAGATAGACTGATAAACAGACAAACATGCAGATAGATAGAAAGATAGATAGATAGATAGATAAACAGACAGACATGTAGATAGATAGATAGATAGATAAACATATAGATAGACAGATAAATAGACAGACATGCAGATAGATAGATAGATAAACAGACAGACTTGCAGAAATATAGATAGATTTATGGATAAACAGATAGATAGATAAACAGATAAATAGATAGATAGATAGATAGAAAAATAGATAGATAGATAGATAGATAGATAGATAAATAAATAGATACACAGATAGAAATATAGATAAACAGACAGACATGCAGATAGATAAATCAATAGATAAATAGATAGATAGATAGATAGATTCATAGATAAACAGATAGACAGATAGATAGATAGATGGATAGATACATAGATAGATAAACAGACAGACATGCAGAAAGATAGATAGATAGATAGATAGATAGATAGATAGACAGATAAATAGACAGACATGCAGATAGATAGATAGATAGATAAACAGACAGACATGTAGAAAGATAGATAGATTTATGGATAAACAGATAGATAGATAAACAGATAGATAGATAAATAGATAAACAGACAGACATGCAGAAAGATAGCTAGATTTATAGATAAACAGATGGACATGCAGAAAGATAGATAGATAGATAAACAGATAGATAGACAGATAAACAGACAGACATGTACATAGATAGATAGATAAACAGATAGATAGATAGACAGATAAACAGACAGACATGTAGATAGATAGATACACAGATAGATAGAAAGATAAACAGACAGACATGCAGAAAGCTAGATAGATAGATAAACTGATAGATAGATAAACAGACAGACATGTAGATAGATAGATAGATAAACAAATAGATAGATTGAAAAACAGACAGACATGCAGATAGATAGATAAACAGATAGAAAGACAGATAAAAAGACAGACATGCAAATAGATAGATAGACAAACAGATAGATAGACGGATAAAAAGACAAACATGCAGATAGATAGAAAGATAGATAGATAAGCAGATAGATAGATAGATAAACAGACAGACATGTAGATAGATAGATAGATAGATAGATAGAAAGATAGATAGATAGATAGATACACAGATAGAAAGACAGATAAACAGACAGACGTGCAGATAGATAAATCGATAGATAAATAGATAGATAGATAGATAGATACATAGATACATAGATAAACAGATAGATAGACAGACAAACAGACAGACAGATAGATAGATAGATAGATAGATAGATAGATAGATGGATAGATAGATAGATAGATAGATAAACAGACAGACATGCAGAAAGATAGATAGATAGATAGATAGATAGATAGATAGATAGATAAATAGACAGACATGCAGATAGATAGATAGATAAACAGACAGACATGTAGAAAGATAGATAGATTTATGGATAAACAGATAGATAGATAAACAGATAGATAGATAAATAGATAAACAGACAGACATGCAGAAAGATAGCTAGATTTATAGATAAACAGATAAAAAGATAGATAGATAGATAGATAGATAAACAGATGGACATGCAGAAAGATAGATGGATAGATAAACAGATAGATAGACAGATAAACAGACAGACATGTACATAGATAGATAGATAAACAGATAGATAGATAGACAGATAAACAGACAGACATGTAGATAGATAGATACACAGATAGATAGAAAGATAAACAGACAGACATGCAGAAAGCTAGATAGATAGATAAACTGATAGATAGATAAACAGACAGACATGTAGATAGATAGATAGATAAACAAATAGATAGATTGAAAAACAGACAGACATGCAGATAGATAGATAAACAGATAGAAAGACAGATAAAAGACAGACATGCAAATAGATAGATAGACAAAGAGATAGATAGACGGATAAAAAGACAAACATGCAGATAGATAGAAAGATAGATAGATAAGCAGATAGATAGATAGATAGATAGATAAATAGATAGATAAATAGATAGATAGATAAAAAGATAGACAGATAAATAGACAGACATGCAGATAGATAGATAGATAGATAGATAGATAAAAAGACACACATGCAGATAGATAGATAGATAAATAGACAGACATGCAGATAGATAGATAGATAGATAGATAGATAGATAGACAGATAAACAGACAGACATGTAGATAGATAGATAGATAGATAGATGGATGGATGGATAGATAGATAGACAGATAAACAGACAGACATGCATAAAGATAGATAGATAGATAGATAGATAGATAGATAGACAGATAAACAGATAGACATGCAGATATATAGAAAGACAGATAAACAGACAGACATGCAGATAGATAGATAGATAGATAAACATACAGACATGTAGATAGATAGATAGATAGATAGATAAACAAATAGATAGATTGAAAAACAGACATACATGCAGATAGATAGATAAACAGATAGAAAGACAGATAAAAAGACAGATATGCAGATAGATAGAAAGATAGATAGATAGATACACAAACAGATAGATAGATGGATAAACAGACAGACATGCAGATAGATAGATAGATAGATAGATAGATGGATAGATAGATAGATTGATATATAGATAGATAGATAAGCAGATAGAAAAATAGACATGTAGATATATAGATAGATAAACATATAGATAGACAGATAAATAGACAGACATGCAGATAGATAGATAGATAGATAAACAGAAAGACATGTAGATAGATTTATGGATAAACAGATAGATAGATAAACAGATAGATAGATAAATAGATAAACAGACAGACATGCAGAAAGATAGCTAGATTTATAGATAAACAGATAAAAAGATAGATAGATAGATAAACAGATGGACATGCAGAAAGATAGATAGATAAACAGATAGATAGACAGATAAACAGACAGACATGTAGATAGATAGATAAACAGATAGATAGATAGACAGATAAACAGACAGACATGTAAATAGATAGATAGATAGATAGATAGATACACAGATAGATAGAAAGATAAACAGACAGACATGCAGAAAGCTAGATAGATAGATAAACAGACAGGCATGCAGAAAGATAGATAGATGGATAGATAGATAGACAGATAAACAGACAGACATGCAGAAAGATAGGATAGATAGAAAGATAGATAGATAGACAGATAGAAAGACAGATAAACAGACAGACATGCAGATAGATAGATTGATAGACAGATAGATAAACATACAGTCATGTAGATAGATAGATGGATAAACAAATAGATAGATTGAAAAACAGACAGACATGCAGATAGATAGATAGATAAACAGATAGACAGACAGATAAAAAGACAGACATGCAAATAGATAGATAGATAGACAAACAGATAGATAGACGGATAAACAGACAAGATAGATAGATAGATAGATAGATAGATAGATAAACAGACAGACATGTAGATAGATAGATAGATAAACATATAGATAGACAGATAAATAGACAGACATGCAGATAGATAGATAGATAAACAGACAGACATGCAGATAGATAGATAGATAAACATACAGACATGTAGATAGATAGATAGATAGATAGATAAACAAATAGATAGATTGAAAAACAGACAGACATGCAGATAGATAGAAAGATAGATAGATAGATACACAAACAGATAGATAGATGGATAAACAGACAGACATGCAGATAGATAGATAGATAGATAGATAGATAAGCAGATAGAAAATTAGATAAACAGATAGATAGATAGATAAACAGACAGACATGTAGATATATAGATAGATAAAAATATAGATAGACAGATAAATAGACAGACATGCAGATAGATAGATAGATAGATAGATAAACAGACAGACATGTAGATAGATTTATGGATAAACAGATAGATAGATAAATAGATAAACAGACAGACATGCAGAAAGATAGCTAGATTTATAGATAAACAGATAAAAAGATAAATAGATAGATAGATAAACAGATGGACATGCAGCAAGATAGATAGATAAACAGATAGATAGACAGATAAACAGACAGACAAGTAGATAGATAGATAGATAAACAGATAGATAGATAGACAGATAAACAGCCAGACATGTA
>JARGYO010000214.1:1179407-1189407 GCA_029206835.1 Rana muscosa | reverse complement strand
ACAGACATGCAAATAGATAGATAGATAGACAAACAGATAGATAGACGGATAAACAGACAAGATAGATAGATAGGTAGATAGATAGATAGATAGATAGATAGATAGATAAACAGACAGACATGTAGATAGATAGATAGATAAACATATAGATAGACAGATAAATAGACAGACATGCAGATAGATAGATAGATAAACAGACAGACATGCAGATAGATAGATAGATAAACATACAGACATGTAGATAGATAGATAGATAGATAGATAGATATATAGATGGATAAACAGACAGACATGTAGATAGATAGATAGATAGATAGATAGATAAACAAATAGATAGATTGAAAAACAGACAGACATGCAGATAGATAGAAAGATAGATAGATAGATAGATACACAAACAGATAGATAGATGGATAAACAGACAGACATGCAGATAGATAGATAGATAGATAGATAGATAGATAAGCAGATAGAAAATTAGATAAACAGATAGATAGATAGATAAACAGACAGACATGTAGATATATAGATAGATAAAAATATAGATAGACAGATAAACAGACAGACATGCAGATAGATAGATAGATAAACAGACAGACATGTAGATAGATTTATGGATAAACAGATAGATAGATAAATAGACAGACATGCAGAAAGATAGCTAGATTTATAGATAAACAGATAAAAAGATAAATAGATAGATAGATAAACAGATGGACATGCAGAAAGATAGATAGATAAACAGATAGATAGACAGATAAACAGACAGACAAGTAGATAGATAGATAGATAAACAGATAGATAGATAGACAGATAAACAGCCAGACATGTAGATAGATAGATACACAGATAGATAGAGAGGTAAACAGACAGACATGCATAAAGCTAGATAGATAGATAAACTGATAGATAGATAAATAGATGGGTATGCAGAAAGATAGGTAGATAGATAGACAGATAAACAGACAGACATGCAGAAAGATAGAAGGATAGATAGAAAGATAGAAAGATAGATAGATAGACAGATAGAAAGACAGATAAACAGACAGAAATGCAGATAGATAGATTGATAGACAGATAGATAAACATACAGACATGTAGATAGATAGATAAACAAATAGATAGATTGAAAAACAGACAGACATGCAGATAGATAGATAGATAAACAGATAGAAAGACAGATAAAAAGACAGACATGCAAATAGATAGATAGATAGATAGACAAACAGATAGATAGACGGATAAACAGACAAACATGCAGATAGATAGAAAGATAGATAGATAGATAGATAAACAGACAGACATGTAGATAGATAGATAGATAAACATATAGATAGACAGATAAATAGACAGACATGCAGATAGATAGATAGATAAACAGACAGACTTGCAGAAATATAGATAGATTTATGGATAAACAGATAGATAGATAAACAGATAAATAGATAGATAGATAGATAGAAAAATAGATAGATAGATAGATAGATAAATAAATAGATACACAGATAGAAAGACAGATAAACAGACAGACATGCAGATAGATAAATCGATAGATAAATAGATAGATAGATAGATAGATTCATAGATAAACAGATAGACAGATAGATAGATGGATAGATACATAGATAGATAAACAGACAGACATGCAGAAAGATAGATAGATAGATAGATAGATAGATAGATAGATAGATAGACAGATAAATAGACAGACATGCAGATAGATAGATAAACAGACAGACATGTAGAAAGATAGATAGATTTATGGATAAACAGATAGATAGATAAACAGATAGATAGATAAATAGATAAACAGACAGACATGCAGAAAGATAGCTAGATTTATAGATAAACAGATAAAAAGATAGATAGATAGATAGATAGATAGATAAACAGATGGACATGCAGAAAGATAGATAGATAGATAAACAGATAGATAGACAGATAAACAGACAGACATGTACATAGATAGATATATAGATAAACAGATAGATAGATAGACAGATAAACAGACAGACATGTAGATAGATAGATACACAGATAGATAGAAAGATAAACAGACAGACATGCAGAAAGCTAGATAGATAGATAAACTGATAGATAGATAAACAGACAGACATGTAGATAGATAGATAGATAAACAAATAGATAGATTGAAAAACAGACAGACATGCAGATAGATAGATAAACAGATAGAAAGACAGATAAAAAGACAGACATGCAAATAGATAGATAGACAAACAGATAGATAGACGGATAAAAAGACAAACATGCAGATAGATAGAAAGATAGATAGATAAGCAGATAGATAGACAGATAAACAGACAGACATGTAGATAGATAGATAGATAGATAGATAGATAGATAGATAGATGGATGGATAGATAGATAGATAGACAGATAAACAGACAGACATGCATAAAGATAGATAGATAGATAGATAGATAGATAGATAAACAGATAGAAATGCAGATAGATAGAAAGACAGATAAACAGACAGACATGCAGATAGATAGATAGATCGATAGATAGATAGATAAACATACAGACATGTAGATAGATAGATAGATAGATAAACAAATAGATAGATTGAAAAACAGACATACATGCAGATAGATAGATAAACAGATAGAAAGACAGATATGCAGATAGATAGAAAGATAGATAGATAGATAGATAGATAGATACACAAACAGATAGATAGATGGATAAACAGACAGACATGTAGATAGATAGATAGATAGATAGATAGACAGATAAACAGACAGACATGTAGATAGATAGATAAACAGATAGATAGATAAACAGACGGACATACAGAAAGAAAGATAGATAGACAGATAGATAGACAGATAAACAGACAGACATGTAGATAGATAGATAGATAGATAGATAAACAGAAAGACATGCAGAAAGATAGATAGATAAACAGATAGATAGATAAACAGACAGACATACAGAAAGATAGATAGATAGATAGATAGACAGATAGATAGACAGATAAACAGACAGACATGTAGATAGATAGATAGATAGATAGATAGAAAGATAGATAGATACACATTTAGATAGAAAGATAAACAGACAGACATGCAGAAAGATAGATAGATAAACAGATAGATAGATAAACAGACGGACATGCAGAAAGATAGATAGATAGATAGATAGATAGACAGATAAACAGACAGACATGTAGATAGATAGATAGATAGATAGATAGATAGATAGATAGAAAGATAGATAGATACACATATAGATAGAAAGATAAACAGACAGACATGCAGAAAGATAGATAGATAAACAGATAGATAGATAAACAGGCAGACATGCAGAAAGATAGATCGACAGATAGATAGACAGATAAACAGAGAGACATGTAGATAGATAGATAGATAGATAGATAGACAGATAGATAGATAGATAGATAGATAGATAGATAGATAGACAGACAGACATGTAGAAAGATAGATATATAGAGAGATAGATAAACAGATAAACAGACAGACATGCAGAAAGATAGAAAGATAGATAGATAGATAGATAGATAGATAGATAGATAGATAGATAGAAAGATAGATAGATAGATAGATAGATAGATAGATAGATACACAGATAGAAAGACAGATAAACAGACAGACATTTAGATAGATAGATAGATAGATAGATAGATACACAGATAGATAGACATAGAAATAGACAGACATGCAGATAGATACATAGATAGATTGATAGATCGATAGATTGATAGATAGATAGATAGATAAATAGATAGATAAATAGATAGATAGATAAAAAGATAGACAGATAAATAGACAGACATGCAGATAGATAGATAGATAGATAGATAGATAGATAGATAGATAGATAAAAAGACACATATGCAGATAGATAGATAGATAAATAGACAGACATGCGGATAGATAGATAGATAGATAGATAGATAGATAGACAGATAGACAGATACACAGACAGACATGTAGATAGATAGATAGATAGATGGATGGATAGATAGATAGATAGACAGATAAACAGACAGACATGCATAAAGATAGATAGATAGATAGATAGATAGATAAACAGATAGACATGCAGATAGATAGAAAGACAGATAAACAGACAGACATGCAGATAGATAGATAGATAGATCGATAGATAGATAGATAAACATACAGACATGTAGATAGATAGATAGATAGATAAACAAATAGATAGATTGAAAAACAGACATACATGCAGATAGATAGATAAACAGATAGAAAGACAGATAAAAAGACAGATATGCAGATAGATAGAAAGATAGATAGATAGATAGATAGATACACAAACAGATAGATAGATGGATAAACAGACAGACATGTAGATAGATAGATAGATAGATAGATAGATAGATAGATAGACAGATAAACAGACAGACATGTAGATAGATAGATAAACAGATAGATAGATAAACAGACGGACATACAGAAATAAAGATAGATAGACAGATAGATAGACAGATAAACAGACAGACATGTAGATAGATAGATAGATAGATAGATAGATAAACAGAAAGACATGCAGAAAGATAGATAGATAAACAGATAGATAGATAAACAGACGGACATACAGAAAGATAGATAGATAGATAGACAGATAGATAGACAGATAAACAGACAGACATGTAGATAGATAGATAGATAGATAGATAGATAGATAGAAAGATAGATAGATACACATTTAGATAGAAAGATAAACAGACAGACATGCAGATAGATAGAAAGATAAACAGATAGATAGATAAACAGATGGACATGCAGAAAGATAGATAGATAGATAGATAAACAGATAGATCGAAAGATAGATAGATAAACAGATGGACATGCAGAAAGATAGATAGATAGATAAACAGATAGATAGACAGATAAACAGACAGACATGTACATAGATAGATAGATAAACAGATAGATAGATAGACAGATAAACAGACAGACATGTAGATAGATAGATACACAGATAGATAGAAAGATAAACAGACAGACATGCAGAAAGCTAGATAGATAGATAAACTGATAGATAGATAAACAGACAGACATGTAGATAGATAGATAGATAAACAAATAGATAGATTGAAAAACAGACAGACATGCAGATAGATAGATAAACAGATAGAAAGACAGATAAAAAGACAGACATGCAAATAGATAGATAGACAAACAGATAGATAGACAGATAAAAAGACAAACATGCAGATAGATAGAATGATAGATAGATAAGCAGATAGACAGATAGATAAACAGACAGACATGTAGATAGATAGATAGATAGATAGATAGAAAGATAGATAGATAGATAGATACACAGATAGAAAGACAGATACACAGACAGACGTGCAGATAGATAAATCGATAGATAAATAGATAGATAGATTGATAGATAGATAGATACATAGATAAACAGATAGATAGACAGACAAACAGACAGACAGATAGATAGATAGATAGATGGATAGATAGATAGATAGATAAACAGACAGACATGCAGAAAGATAGATAGATAGATAGATAGATAGATAGATAGATAGATAGATAGATAAATAGACAGACATGCAGATAGATAGATAGATAGATAAACAGACAGACATGTAGAAAGATAGATAGATAGATAAACAGTCGGACATGCAGACAGATAGATAGATAGATAGACAGATAAACAGACAGACATGTAAATAGATAGATACACAGATAGATAGAAAGATAAACAGATAAATAGATAAACAGACGGACATGCAGAAAGATAGATAGATAGATAGATAGATAGATAGATAACAGATAGATCGAAAGATAGATAGATAAATAAACAGATAGATAGATAAACAGACAGACATGCAGAAATCTAGATAGATAGATAAACTGATAGATAGATAAACAGATGGGCATGCAGAAAGATAGGTAGATAGATAGATAGATAGATAGACAGATAAACAGACAGACATGCAGATAGATAGATTGATAGATAGATAGATAAACATACAGACATGTAGATAGATAGATAGATAAACAAATAGATAGATTGAAAAACAGACAGACATGCAGATATAGATAAACAGATAGAAAGACAGATAAAAAGACAGACATGCAAATAGATAGACAAACAGATAGATAGACGGATAAACAGACAAACATGCAGATAGATAGAAAGATAGATAGATAGATAGATAGATAAGCAGATAGATAGATAGATAAACAGACAGACATGTAGATAGATAGATAGATAGATAGATAGATACACAGATAGAAAGACAGACATGCAGATAGATAAATCGATAGATAAATAGATAGATAGATACATAGATAAACAGATAGACAGACAGACACACAGACAGACATGTAGATAGATAGATAGATACAGATAGATAGACAGATAAACAGACAGACATGTAAATATATAGATAGATAGATACACAGATAGATAGAAAGATAAACAGATAGATAGATAAACAGATGGACATGCAGAAAGATAGATAGATAGATAGATAGATAGATAGATAGATAGATAAACAGATAGATCGAAAGGTAGATAGATAAATAAACTGATAGATAGATAAACAGACAGACATGCAGAAAGATAGCTAGATTTATAGATAAACAGATAGATAAACAGATAAATAGATAGATAGATAGATAGATAGATAGATAGATAAAAAGACGGACATGCAGAAAGATAGATAGATAGATAAACAGATAGATAGCCTTATAAACAGACAGACATGTAGATAGATAGAAAGATAGATAGATAAACAGAAAGACATGCAGAAAGATAGATAGATAGATAAACAGATAGATAGATAAACAGACGGACATACAGAAAGAAAGATAGATAGACAGATAGATAGACAGATAAACAGACAGACATGTAGATAGATAGATAGATAGATAGATAGATAGATAGATAAACAGAAAGACATGCAGAAAGATAGATAGATAAACAGATAGATAGATAAACAGACGGACATACAGAAAGATAGATAGATAGATAGATAGACAGATAGATAGACAGATAAACAGACAGACATGTAGATAGATAGATAGATAGATAGATAGAAAGATAGATAGATACACATTTAGATAGAAAGATAAACAGACAGACATGCAGATAGATAGAAAGATAAACAGATAGATAGATAAACAGTAGGGATGAGCTTCGAGTTCGAGTCGAACTCATGTTCGACTCGAACATTGCCTGTTCGCCCGTTCGCCGAACAACGAACAAATTGGGGTGTTCGCGGCAAATTCGAAAAATCTATGGGAGAAATCTAAAGTGCTAATTATAAAGGCTTATATGCAAGTTATTGTCCTAAAAAGTGTTTGGGGACCCGGGTCCTGCCCCAGGGGACATGTATCAATGCAAAAAGAAGTTTTAAAAACGGCCGTTTTTTCGGGAGCAGTGATTTTAATAATGCTTAAAATGAAAAAATAAAAGTGAAATATTCCTTTAAATTTCGTACCTGGGGGGTGTGTATGATGTGCATGTAAAGTGGCGCATGTTTCCCGTGCTTAGAACTGTCCCTGCAAAAAGTGTCATTTTTGAAAGAAAAAAATGCATTTAAAACTGACTCGCGGCTATTAATGAATTGTCGGCTCCCGGCAATACATACAAAAGTCATTGAGAAAAAAAAAAAAAAAAAGCGTGGGGGTTCCCCAGAATTCAATTACCAGGCCCTTCAGGTCTGGAATGGATATTAAGGGGAACCCCGCCGCAAATAAAAAAAAAATTGACGTGGGGTTCCCCCAAATATCCATTCCAGGCCCTTCAGATCTGGCATGGATTTTAAGGGGAACTCCACCCCAAATTAAAAAAAAATGGCGTGGAGTCCCCCTAAAAATCCATACCAGACCCCTTATCCGAGCATGCAACCTGGCCGGCTGCAGGGGAAAAGGGGGGGACGAGATTTACATAGTGAAGGAAGTTCCCCGCTCAAGCCAATGACGTAGGCGGGTCCGACATACCGAGGGGGCGGACCTGATGGGGAACTGCTCTCACTTTGGTAATACATGTATAGACCCGCCCCTTCTCATGTTCCGCATCTCGTCTGCTGAGCGGACCTGATGGGGAACTTTAGAAGGGGCGGGTCTATACATTTAAAATACTGAGAGGGAGTTCCCCATCAGGTCCGCTCAGGCACAACCAATGAAGGACAGCGCTGGACATCGGGATCGCCGCGGGACACTGGATTTCACCGCTGGAATGTTTATTTATTTATTTTTTTAAATAAAGGACTTTTTCAAGGTGTTTGTGTGTTTTTTTAAACATTTTTTTTACGCTTTCTTCGTGAAATGGTAGGGGTACAATGTACCCCTTACCAATTCACATAGGGGGGGCGGGATCTGGGGGTCCCCTTTGTTAAAGGGGTCTTCCATATTCCGATAAGCCCCCCGCCCGCAGACCCCCACAACCACCGGGCAAGGGTTGTGGGGATGAGGCCCTTGTCCCCATCAACATGGGGACATCCTCCCCATGTTGAGGGCATGTGGCTTGGTACGGTTCAGGAGGGAGGGGGGGCCGCTCTCTCGTCCCCCCCTTTTCCCCTGCGGCCGGCCAGGTTGCGTGCTCGGATAAGGGGTCTGGTATGGATTTTTAGGGGGACTCCACGCCATTTTTTTTTTAAACTTGGGGTGGAGTTCCCCTTAAAATCCATGCCAGATCTGAAGGGCCTGGTAATTGAATTCTGGGGAACCCCCACGCTTTTTTTTTTTTTTTCTCAATGACTTTTGTATGTATTGCCGGGAGCCGACAATTCATTAATAGCCGCGAGTCAGTTTTAAATGCATTTTTTTTCTTTCAAAAATGACATTTTTTGCAGGGACAGTTCTAAGCACGAGAAACATGCGCCACTTTACATGCATATCATACACACCCCCCAGGTACGAAATTTAAAGGAATATTTCACTTTTATTTTTTCATTTTAAGCATTATTAAAATCACTGCTCCCGAAAAAACGGCCGTTTTTAAAACTTCTTTTTGCATTGATACATGTCCCCTGGGGCAGGACCCAGGTCCCCAAACACTTTTTAGGACAATAACTTGCATATTAGCCTTTATAATTAACACTTTAGATTTCGAACGTTCGAGTCCATTGTATTTAATAGGGTTCTAAAGTTTACACGAACATTTTGTCTGTTCGCAGGTTCTGGTGCGAACCGAACAGGGGGGTGTTCGGCTCATCCCTGATAAACAGATGGACATGCAGAAAGATAGATAGATAGATAAACAGATAGATCGAAAGATAGATAGATAAATAAACAGATAGATAGATAAACAGACAGACATGCAGAAAGATAGCTAGATTTATAGATAAACAGATAGATAAACAGATAAATAGATAGATAGATAGATAGATAGATAGATAAAAAGACGGACATGCAGAAAGATAGATAGATAGATAAACAGATAGATAGCCTTATAAACAGACAGACATTTAGATAGATAGAAAGATAGATAGATAAACAGAAAGACATGCAGAAAGATAGATAGATAAACAGATAGATAGATAAACAGACGGACATACAGAAAGATAGATAGATAGACAGATAGATAGACAGATAAACAGACAGACATGTAGATAGATAGATAAACAGAAAGACATGCAGAAAGATAGATAGATAAACAGATAGATAGATAAACAGACAGACATGCAGAAAGATAGATAGATAAACAGATAGATAGATAAACAGACGGACATGCAGAAAGATAGATAGATAGATAGATAGACAGATAGATAGACAGATAAACAGACAGACATGTAGATAGATAGATAGATAGATAGAAAGATAGATAGATACACATATAGATAGAAAGATAAACAGACAGACATGCACAAAGATAGATAGATAAACAGATAGATAGATAAAGAGACGGACATGCAGAAAGATAGATAGATAGATCGACAGATAGATAGACAGATAAACAGAGAGACATGTAGATAGATAGATAGACAGATAGATAGATAGATAGATAGATAGACAAA
>JARGYO010000214.1:1159407-1161907 GCA_029206835.1 Rana muscosa | reverse complement strand
TAGATAAACAGATGGACATGCAGAAAGATAGATAGATAGATAAACAGATAGATAGACAGATAAACAGACAGACATGTACATAGATAGATAGATAAACAGATAGATAGATAGACAGATAAACAGACAGACATGTAGATAGATAGATACACAGATAGATAGAAAGATAAACAGACAGACATGCAGAAAGCTAGATAGATAGATAAACTGATAGATAGATAAACAGACAGACATGTAGATAGATAGATAGATAAACAAATAGATAGATTGAAAAACAGACAGACATGCAGATAGATAGATAAACAGATAGAAAGACAGATAAAAAGACAGACATGCAAATAGATAGATAGACAAACAGATAGATAGACAGATAAAAAGACAAACATGCAGATAGATAGAAAGATAGATAGATAAGCAGATAGACAGATAGATAAACAGACAGACATGTAGATAGATAGATAGATAGATAGATAGATAGAAAGATAGATAGATAGATAGATACACAGATAGAAAGACAGATAAACAGACAGACGTGCAGATAGATAAATCGATAGATAAATAGATAGATAGATAGATAGAAAGATAGATAGATAGATAGATAGATAGATAGATAGATAGATATTTAGATAGATAGATACACAGATAGAAAGACAGATAAACAGACAGACATTTAGATAGATAGATAGATAGATAGATAGATAGATAGATAGATAGATAGATACACAGATAGATAGACATAGAAATAGACAGACATGCAGATAGATACATAGATAGATTGATAGATCGATAGATTCATAGATAGATAGATAGATAAATAGATAGATAAATAGATAGATAGATAAAAAGATAGACAGATAAATAGACAGACATGCAGATAGATAGATAGATAGATAGATAGATAGATAGATAGATAAAAAGACACACATGCAGATAGATAGATAGATAAATAGACAGACATGCAGATAGATAGATAGATAGATAGATAGATAGATAGATAGATAGATAGATAGATAAACAGACAGACATGTAGATAGATAGATAGATAGATGGATGGATAGATAGATAGATAGACAGATAAACAGACAGACATGCATAAAGATAGATAGATAGATAGATAGATAGATAAACAGATAGACATGCAGATAGATAGAAAGACAGATAAACAGACAGACATGCAGATAGATAGATAGATCGATAGATAGATAGATAAACATACAGACATGTAGATAGATAGATAGATAGATAAACAATTAGATAGATTGAAAAACAGACATACATGCAGATAGATAGATAAACAGATAGAAAGACAGATAAAAAGACAGATATGCAGATAGATAGAAAGATAGATAGATAGATAGATAGATACACAAACAGATAGATAGATGGATAAACAGACAGACATGTAGATAGATAGATAGATAGATAGATAAACAGACAGACATGTAGATAGATAGATAAACAGATAGATAGATAAACAGACGGACATACAGAAAGAAAGATAGATAGACAGATAGATAGACAGATAAACAGACAGACATGTAGATAGATAGATAGATAGATAGATAGATAAACAGAAAGACATGCAGAAAGATAGATAGATAAACAGATAGATAGATAAACAGACGGACATACAGAAAGATAGATAGATAGATAGACAGATAGATAGACAGATAAACAGACAGACATGTAGATAGATAGATAGATAAACAAATAGATAGATTGAAAAACAGACAGACATGCAGATAGATAGATAAACAGATAGAAAGACAGATAAAAAGACAGACATGCAAATAGATAGATAGACAAACAGATAGATAGACGGATAAAAAGACAAACATGCAGATAGATAGAAAGATAGATAGATAGATAAGCAGATAGATAGATAGATAAACAGGCAGACATGTAGATAGATAGATAGATAGAAAGATAGATAGATAGATACACAGATAGAAAGACAGATAAACAGACAGACATGCAGATAGATAAATCGATAGATAAATAGATAGATACATAGATACATAGATAAACAGATATATAGACAGACAAACAGACAGACATGTAGATAGATAGATAGATAAACAGACAGACATGTAAATAGATAGATAGATACACAGATAGATAGAAAGATAAACAGATAGATAGATAAACAGACGGACATGCAGAAAGATAGATAGATAGATAGATAAACAGATAGATCGAAAGATAGATAGATAAATAAACAGATAGATAGATAAACAGACAGACATGCAGAAATCTAGATAGATAGATAAACTGATAGATAGATAAACAGATGGGCATGCAGAAAGATAGGTAGATAGATAGATAGATAGATAGACAGATAAACAGACAGACATGCAGATATATAGATTGATAGATAGATAGATAAACATACAGACATGTAGATAGATAGATAGATAAACAAATAGATAGATTGAAAAACAGACAGACATGCAGATATAGATAAACAGATAGAAAGACAGATAAAAAGACAGACATGCAAATA
>JARGYO010000214.1:1149407-1151907 GCA_029206835.1 Rana muscosa | reverse complement strand
TATGGATAAACAGATAGATAGATAAACAGATAGATAGATAAATAGATAAACAGACAGACATGCAGAAAGATAGCTAGATTTATAGATAAACAGATAAAAAGATAGATAGATAGATAGATAGATAAACAGATGGACATGCAGAAAGATAGATAGATAAACAGATAGATAGGCAGATAAACAGACAGACATGTACATAGATAGATAGATAAACAGATAGATAGATAGACAGATAAACAGACAGACATGTAGATAGATAGATACACAGATAGATAGAAAGATAAACAGACAGACATGCAGAAAGCTAGATAGATAGATAAACTGATAGATAGATAAACAGACAGACATGTAGATAGATAGATAGATAAACAAATAGATAGATTGAAAAACAGACAGACATGCAGATAGATAGATAAACAGATAGAAAGACAGATAAAAAGACAGACATGCAAATAGATAGATAGACAAACAGATAGATAGACAGATAAAAAGACAAACATGCAGATAGATAGAAAGATAGATAGATAGATAAGCAGATATATAGATAGATAAACAGGCAGACATGTAGATAGATAGATAGATAGATAGATAGAAAGATAGATAGATAGATACACAGATACAAAGACAGATAAACAGACAGACATGCAGATAGATAAATCGATAGATAAATAGATAGATAGATAGATACATAGATAAACAGATAGATAGACAGACAAACAGACAGACACGTAGATAGATAGATAGATACAGATAGATAGACAGATAAACAGACAGACATGTAAATAGATAGATAGATACACAGATAGATAGAAAGATAAACAGATAAATAGATAAACAGACGGACATGCAGAAAGATAGATAGATAGATAGATAGATAGATAGATAAACAGATAGATCGAAAGATAGATAGATAAATAAACAGATAGATAGATAAACAGACAGACATGCAGAAATCTAGATAGATAGATAAACTGATAGATAGATAAACAGATGGGCATGCAGAAAGATAGGTAGATAGATAGATAGATAGATAGATAGACAGATAAACAGACAGACATGCAGATAGATAGATTGATAGATAGATAGATAAACATACAGACATGTAGATAGATAGATAGATAAACAAATAGATAGATTGAAAAACAGACAGACATGCAGATATAGATAAACAGATAGAAAGACAGATAAAAAGACAGACATGCAAATAGATAGACAAACAGATAGATAGACGGATAAACAGACAAACATGCAGATAGATAGAAAGATAGATAGATAGATAGATAAACAGACAGACATGTAGATAGATAGATAGATAGATAGATACACAGATAGAAAGACAGACATGCAGATAGATAAATCGATAGATAAATAGATAGATAGATACATAGATAAACAGATAGACAGACAGACACACAGACAGACATGTAGATAGATAGATAGATACAGATAGATAGACAGATAAACAGACAGACATGTAAATATATAGATAGATAGATACACAGATAGATAGAAAGATAAACAGATAGATAGATAAACAGATGGACATGCAGAAAGATAGATAGATAGATAGATAGATAGATATACAGATAGATCGAAAGGTAGATAGATAAATAAACTGATAGATAGATAAACAGACAGACATGCAGAAAGATAGCTAGATTTATAGATAAACAGATAGATAAACAGATAAATAGATAGATAGATAGATAGATAGATAGATAGATAAAAAGACGGACATGCAGAAAGATAGATAGATAAACAGATAGATAGCCTTATAAACAGACAGACATGTAGATAGATAGAAAGATAGATAGATAAACAGAAAGACATGCAGAAAGATAGATAGATAGATAAACAGATAGATAGATAAACAGACGGACATACAGAAAGAAAGATAGATAGACAGATAGATAGACAGATAAACAGACAGACATGTAGATATATAGATAGATAGATAGATAGATAAACAGAAAGACATGCAGAAAGATAGATAGATAAACAGATAGATAGATAAACAGACGGACATACAGAAAGATAGATAGATAGATAGACAGATAGATAGACAGATAAACAGACAGACATGTAGATAGATAGATAGATAGATAGATAGAAAGATAGATAGATACACATTTAGATAGAAAGATAAACAGACAGACATGCAGATAGATAGAAAGATAAACAGATAGATAGATAAACAGATGGACATGCAGAAAGATAGATAGATAGATAGATAAACAGATAGATCGAAAGATAGATAGATAAATAAACAGATAGATAGATAAACAGACAGACATGCAGAAAGATAGCTAGATTTATAGATAAACAGATAGATAAACAGATAAATAGATAGATAGATAGATAGATAGATAGATAGATAGATAGATAAAAAGACGGACATGCAGAAAGATAGATAGATAGATAGATAAACAGATATATAGCCTTATAAACAGACAGACATTTAGATAGATAGAAAGATAGATAGATAAACAGAAAGACATGCAGA
>JARGYO010000214.1:1141907-1144407 GCA_029206835.1 Rana muscosa | reverse complement strand
CATACAGACATGTAGATAGATAGATAGATAAACAAATAGATAGATTGAAAAACAGACAGACATGCAGATATAGATAAACAGATAGAAAGACAGATAAAAAGACAGACATGCAAATAGATAGACAAACAGATAGATAGATGGATAAACAGACAAACATGCAGATAGATAGAAAGATAGATAGATAGATAAGCAGATAGATAGATAGATAAACATACAGACATGTAGATAGATAGATAGATAGATACACAGATAGAAAGACAGACATGCAGATAGATAAATCGATAGATAAATAGATAGATAGATACATAGATAAACAGATAGACAGACAGACACACAGACAGACATGTAGATAGATAGATAGATACAGATAGATAGACAGATAAACAGACAGACATGTAGATAGATAGATAGATAGATAGATAGATAGAAAGATAGATAGATACACATTTAGATAGAAAGATAAACAGACAGACATGCAGATAGATAGAAAGATAAACAGATAGATAGATAAACAGATGGACATGCAGAAAGATAGATAGATAGATAGATAAACAGATAGATCGAAAGATAGATAGATAAATAAACAGATAGATAGATAAACAGACAGACATGCAGAAAGATAGCTAGATTTATAGATAAACAGATAGATAAACAGATAAATAGATAGATAGATAGATAAAAAGACGGACATGCAGAAAGATAGATAGATAGATAAACAGATAGATAGCCTTATAAACAGACAGACATTTAGATAGATAGAAAGATAGATAGATAAACAGAAAGACATGCAGAAAGATAGATAGATAGATAAACAGATAGATAGATAAACAGACGGACATACAGAAAGAAAGATAGATAGACAGATAGATAGACAGATAAACAGACAGACATGTAGATAGATAGATAGATAGATAGATAGATAGATAGATAGATAGATAAACAGAAAGACATGCAGAAAGATAGATAGATAAACAGATAGATAGATAAACAGACGGACATACAGAAAGATAGATAGATAGACAGATAAACAGACATACATGTAGATAGATAGATAGATAGATAGATAGATAGATAGATAGATAGATAGATAAACAGAAAGATAGATAAACAGACAGACATGCAGAAAGATAGATAGATAAACAGATAGATAGATAAACAGACGGACATGCAGAAAGATAGATAGATAGATAGATAGACAGATAGATAGACAGATAAACAGACAGACATGTAGATAGATAGATAGATAGATAGATAGATATATAGATAGAAAGATAGATAGATAGATAGATACACAGATAGAAAGACAGATAAACAGACAGACGTGCAGATAGATAAATCGATAGATAAATAGATAGATAGATAGATAGATACATAGATAAACAGATAGATAGACAGACAAACAGACAGACAGATAGATAGATAGATAGATAGATGGATAGATAGATAGATAGATAAACAGACAGACATGCAGAAAGATAGATAGATAGATAGATAGATAGATAAATAGACAGACATGCAGATAGATAGATAGATAGATAGATAAACAGACAGACATGTAGAAAGATAGATAGATTTATGGATAAACAGATAGATAGATAAACAGATAGATAGATAAATAGATAAACAGACAGACATGCAGAAAGATAGCTAGATTTATAGATAAACAGATAAAAAGATAGATAGATAGATAGATAAACAGATGGACATGCAGAAAGATAGATAGATAGATAAACAGATAGATAGGCAGATAAACAGACAGACATGTACATAGATAGATAGATAAACAGATAGATAGATAGACAGATAAACAGACAGACATGTAGATAGATAGATACACAGATAGATAGAAAGATAAACAGACAGACATGCAGAAAGCTAGATAGATAGATAAACTGATAGATAGATAAACAGACAGACATGTAGATAGATAGATAGATAAACAAATAGATAGATTGAAAAACAGACAGACATGCAGATAGATAGATAAACAGATAGAAAGACAGATAAAAAGACAGACATGCAAATAGATAGATAGACAAACAGATAGATAGACGGATAAAAAGACAAACATAAAGATAGATAGAAAGATAGATAGATAGATAAGCAGATGGACATGCAGAAAGATAGATAGATAAACAGATAGATAGACAGATAAACAGACAGACAAGTAGATAGATAGATAGATAAACAGATAGATAGATAGACAGATAAACAGCCAGACATGTAGATAGATAGATACACAGATAGATAGAGAGGTAAACAGACAGACATGCATAAAGCTAGATAGATAGATAAACTGATAGATATATAAATAGATGGGTATGCAGAAAGATAGGTAGATAGATAGACAGATAAACAGACAGACATGCAGAAAGATAGAAGGATAGATAGAAAGATAGAAAGATAGATAGATAGACAGATAGAAAGACAGATAAACAGACAGAAATGCAGATAGATAGATTGATAGACAGATAGATAAACATACAGACATGTAGATAGA
>JARGYO010000214.1:1136907-1139407 GCA_029206835.1 Rana muscosa | reverse complement strand
AGAAAGACAGATAAACAGACAGACATGCAGATAGATAGATAGATAGATAAACATACAGACATGTAGATAGATAGATAGATAGATAGATAAACAAATAGATAGATTGAAAAACAGACATACATGCAGATAGATAGATAAACAGATAGAAAGACAGATAAAAAGACAGATATGCAGATAGATAGAAAGATAGATAGATAGATACACAAACAGATAGATAGATGGATAAACAGACAGACATGCAGATAGATAGATAGATAGATAGATAGATGGATAGATAGATAGATTGATATATAGATAGATAGATAAGCAGATAGAAAAATAGACATGTAGATATATAGATAGATAAACATATAGATAGACAGATAAATAGACAGACATGCAGATAGATAGATAGATAGATAAACAGAAAGACATGTAGATAGATTTATGGATAAACAGATAGATAGATAAACAGATAGATAGATAAATAGATAAACAGACAGACATGCAGAAAGATAGCTAGATTTATAGATAAACAGATAAAAAGATAGATAGATAGATAAACAGATGGACATGCAGAAAGATAGATAGATAAACAGATAGATAGACAGATAAACAGACAGACATGTAGATAGATAGATAAACAGATAGATAGATAGACAGATAAACAGACAGACATGTAAATAGATAGATAGATAGATAGATACACAGATAGATAGAAAGATAAACAGACAGACATGCAGAAAGCTAGATAGATAGATAAACAGACAGGCATGCAGAAAGATAGATAGATGGATAGATAGATAGACAGATAAACAGACAGACATGCAGAAAGATAGGATAGATAGAAAGATAGATAGATAGACAGATAGAAAGACAGATAAACAGACAGACATGCAGATAGATAGATTGATAGACAGATAGATAAACATACAGTCATGTAGATAGATAGATGGATAAACAAATAGATAGATTGAAAAACAGACAGACATGCAGATAGATAGATAGATAAACAGATAGACAGACAGATAAAAAGACAGACATGCAAATAGATAGATAGATAGACAAACAGATAGATAGACGGATAAACAGACAAGATAGATAGATAGATAGATAGATAGATAGATAGATAAACAGACAGACATGTAGATAGATAGATAGATAAACATATAGATAGACAGATAAATAGACAGACATGCAGATAGATAGATAGATAAACAGACAGACATGCAGATAGATAGATAGATAAACATACAGACATGTAGATAGATAGATAGATAGATAGATAAACAAATAGATAGATTGAAAAACAGACAGACATGCAGATAGATAGAAAGATAGATAGATAGATACACAAACAGATAGATAGATGGATAAACAGACAGACATGCAGATAGATAGATAGATAGATAGATAGATAAGCAGATAGAAAATTAGATAAACAGATAGATAGATAGATAAACAGACAGACATGTAGATATATAGATAGATAAAAATATAGATAGACAGATAAATAGACAGACATGCAGATAGATAGATAGATAGATAGATAAACAGACAGACATGTAGATAGATTTATGGATAAACAGATAGATAGATAAATAGATAAACAGACAGACATGCAGAAAGATAGCTAGATTTATAGATAAACAGATAAAAAGATAAATAGATAGATAGATAAACAGATGGACATGCAGAAAGATAGATAGATAAACAGATAGATAGACAGATAAACAGACAGACAAGTAGATAGATAGATAGATAAACAGATAGATAGATAGACAGATAAACAGCCAGACATGTAGATAGATAGATACACAGATAGATAGAGAGGTAAACAGACAGACATGCATAAAGCTAGATAGATAGATAAACTGATAGATAGATAAATAGATGGGTATGCAGAAAGATAGGTAGATAGATAGACAGATAAACAGACAGACATGCAGAAAGATAGAAGGATAGATAGAAAGATAGAAAGATAGATAGATAGACAGATAGAAAGACAGATAAACAGACAGAAATGCAGATAGATAGATTGATAGACAGATAGATAAACATACAGACATGTAGATAGATAGATAAACAAATAGATAGATTGAAAAACAGACAGACATGCAGATAGATAGATAGATAAACAGATAGAAAGACAGATAAAAAGACAGACATGCAAATAGATAGATAGATAGATAGACAAACAGATAGATAGACGGATAAACAGACAAACATGCAGATAGATAGAAAGATAGATAGATAGATAGATAGATAGATAAACAGACAGACATGTAGATAGATAGATAGATAGATAAACATATAGATAGACAGATAAATAGACAGACATGCAGATAGATAGATAGATAAACAGACAGACTTGCAGAAATATAGATAGATTTATGGATAAACAGATAGATAGATAAACAGATAAATAGATAGATAGATAGATAGAAAAATAGATAGATAGATAGATAGATAGATAGATAAATAAATAGATACACAGATAGAAAGACAGATAAACAGACAG
>JARGYO010000214.1:1131907-1134407 GCA_029206835.1 Rana muscosa | reverse complement strand
ATAGATAGATAAACAGATGGACATGCAGAAAGATAGATAGATAGATAAACAGATAGATAGGCAGATAAACAGACAGACATGTACATAGATAGATAGATAAACAGATAGATAGATAGACAGATAAACAGACAGACATGTAGATAGATAGATACACAGATAGATAGAAAGATAAACAGACAGACATGCAGAAAGCTAGATAGATAGATAAACTGATAGATAGATAAACAGACAGACATGTAGATAGATAGATAGATAAACAAATAGATAGATTGAAAAACAGACAGACATGCAGATAGATAGATAAACAGATAGAAAGACAGATAAAAAGACAGACATGCAAATAGATAGATAGACAAACAGATAGATAGACGGATAAAAAGACAAACATGCAGATAGATAGAAAGATAGATAGATAGATAAGCAGATAGATAGATAAACAGGCAGACATGTAGATAGATAGATAGATAGATAGATAGATAGAAAGATAGATAGATAGATACACAGATACAAAGACAGATAAACAGACAGACATGCAGATAGATAAATCGATAGATAAATAGATAGATAGATAGATACATAGATAAACAGATAGATAGACAGACAAACAGACATACATGTAGATAGATAGATAGATACAGATAGATAGACAGATAAACAGACAGACATGTAAATAGATAGATAGATACACAGATAGATAGAAAGATAAACAGATAAATAGATAAACAGACGGACATGCAGAAAGATAGATAGATAGATAGATAGATAAACAGATAGATCGAAAGATAGATAGATAAATAAACAGATAGATAGATAAACAGACAGACATGCAGAAATCTAGATAGATAGATAAACTGATAGATAGATAAACAGATGGGCATGCAGAAAGATAGGTAGATAGATAGATAGACAGATAAACAGACAGACATGCAGATAGATAGATTGATAGATAGATAGATAAACATACAGACATGTAGATAGATAGATAGATAAACAAATAGATAGATTGAAAAACAGACAGACATGCAGATATATATAAACAGATAGAAAGACAGATAAAAAGACAGACATGCAAATAGATAGACAAACAGATAGATAGACGGATAAACAGACAAACATGCAGATAGATAGAAAGATAGATAGATAGATAGATAAGCAGATAGATAGATAGATAAACAGACAGACATGTAGATAGATAGATAGATAGATAGATACACAGATAGAAAGACAGACATGCAGATAGATAAATCGATAGATAAATAGATAGATAGATACATAGATAAACAGATAGACAGACAGACACACAGACAGACATGTAGATAGATAGATAGATACAGATAGATAGACAGATAAACAGACAGACATGTAAATATATAGATAGATAGATACACAGATAGATAGAAAGATAAACAGATAGATAGATAAACAGATGGACATGCAGAAAGATAGATAGATAGATAGATAGATAGATAGATACACAGATAGATAGAAAGATAAACAGACAGACATGCAGAAAGCTAGATAGATAGATAAACAGACAGGCATGCAGAAAGATAGATAGATAGATAGATAGATAGACAGATAAACAGACAGACATGCAGAAAGATAGGATAGATAGAAAGATAGATAGATAGACAGATAGAAAGACAGATAAACAGACAGACATGCAGATAGATAGATTGATAGACAGATAGATAAACATACAGTCATGTAGATAGATAGATGGATAAACAAATAGATAGATTGAAAAACAGACAGACATGCAGATAGATAGATAGATAAACAGATAGACAGACAGATAAAAAGACAGACATGCAAATAGATAGATAGATAGACAAACAGATAGATAGACGGATAAACAGACAAGATAGATAGATAGGTAGATAGATAGATAGATAGATAGATAGATAAACAGACAGACATGTAGATAGATAGATAGATAAACATATAGATAGACAGATAAATAGACAGACATGCAGATAGATAGATAGATAAACAGACAGACATGCAGATAGATAGATAGATAAACATACAGACATGTAGATAGATAGATAGATAGATAGATAGATATATAGATGGATAAACAGACAGACATGTAGATAGATAGATAGATAGATAGATAGATAAACAAATAGATAGATTGAAAAACAGACAGACATGCAGATAGATAGAAAGATAGATAGATAGATAGATACACAAACAGATAGATAGATGGATAAACAGACAGACATGCAGATAGATAGATAGATAGATAGATAGATAGATAAGCAGATAGAAAATTAGATAAACAGATAGATAGATAGATAAACAGACAGACATGTAGATATATAGATAGATAAAAATATAGATAGACAGATAAATAGACAGACATGCAGATAGATAGATAGATAAACAGACAGACATGTAGATAGATTTATGGATAAACAGATAGATAGATAAATAGACAGACATGCAGAAAGATAGCTAGATTTATAGATAAACAGATAAAAAGATAAATAGATAG
>JARGYO010000214.1:1121907-1126907 GCA_029206835.1 Rana muscosa | reverse complement strand
ATACACAGATAGATAGAAAGATAAACAGATAAATAGATAAACAGACGGACATGCAGAAAGATAGATAGATAGATAGATAGATAACAGATAGATCGAAAGATAGATAGATAAATAAACAGATAGATAGATAAACAGACAGACATGCAGAAATCTAGATAGATAGATAAACTGATAGATAGATAAACAGATGGGCATGCAGAAAGATAGGTAGATAGATAGATAGATAGATAGACAGATAAACAGACAGACATGCAGATAGATAGATTGATAGATAGATAGATAAACATACAGACATGTAGATAGATAGATAGATAAACAAATAGATAGATTGAAAAACAGACAGACATGCAGATATAGATAAACAGATAGAAAGACAGATAAAAAGACAGACATGCAAATAGATAGACAAACAGATAGATAGACGGATAAACAGACAAACATGCAGATAGATAGAAAGATAGATAGATAGATAGATAAGCAGATAGATAGATAGATAAACAGACAGACATGTAGATAGATAGATAGATAGATAGATAGATACACAGATAGAAAGACAGACATGCAGATAGATAAATCGATAGATAAATAGATAGATAGATACATAGATAAACAGATAGACAGACAGACACACAGACAGACATGTAGATAGATAGATAGATACAGATAGATAGACAGATAAACAGACAGACATGTAAATATATAGATAGATAGATACACAGATAGATAGAAAGATAAACAGATAGATAGATAAACAGATGGACATGCAGAAAGATAGATAGATAGATAGATAGATAGATAGATAGATAGATAGATAGATAGATAAACAGATAGATCGAAAGGTAGATAGATAAATAAACTGATAGATAGATAAACAGACAGACATGCAGAAAGATAGCTAGATTTATAGATAAACAGATAGATAAACAGATAAATAGATAGATAGATAGATAGATAGATAGATAGATAGATAGATAGATAAAAAGACGGACATGCAGAAAGATAGATAGATAGATAAACAGATAGATAGCCTTATAAACAGACAGACATGTAGATAGATAGAAAGATAGATAGATAAACAGAAAGACATGCAGAAAGATAGATAGATAGATAAACAGATAGATAGATAAACAGACGGACATACAGAAAGAAAGATAGATAGACAGATAGATAGACAGATAAACAGACAGACATGTAGATAGATAGATAGATAGATAGATAGATAGATAAACAGAAAGACATGCAGAAAGATAGATAGATAAACAGATAGATAGATAAACAGACGGACATACAGAAAGATAGATAGATAGATAGATAGACAGATAGATAGACAGATAAACAGACAGACATGTAGATAGATAGATAGATAGAAAGATAGATAGATACACATTTAGATAGAAAGATAAACAGACAGACATGCAGATAGATAGAAAGATAAACAGATAGATAGATAAACAGTAGGGATGAGCTTCGAGTTCGAGTCGAACTCATGTTCGACTCGAACATTGCCTGTTCGCCCGTTCGCCGAACAACGAACAAATTGGGGTGTTCGCGGCAAATTCGAAAAATCTATGGGAGAAATCTAAAGTGCTAATTATAAAGGCTTATATGCAAGTTATTGTCCTAAAAAGTGTTTGGGGACCCGGGTCCTGCCCCAGGGGACATGTATCAATGCAAAAAGAAGTTTTAAAAACGGCCGTTTTTTCGGGAGCAGTGATTTTAATAATGCTTAAAATGAAAAAATAAAAGTGAAATATTCCTTTAAATTTCGTACCTGGGGGGTGTGTATGATGTGCATGTAAAGTGGCGCATGTTTCCCGTGCTTAGAACTGTCCCTGCAAAAAGTGTCATTTTTGAAAGAAAAAAATGCATTTAAAACTGACTCGCGGCTATTAATGAATTGTCGGCTCCCGGCAATACATACAAAAGTCATTGAGAAAAAAAAAAAAAAAAGCGTGGGGGTTCCCCAGAATTCAATTACCAGGCCCTTCAGGTCTGGAATGGATATTAAGGGGAACCCCGCCGCAAATAAAAAAAAAATTGACGTGGGGTTCCCCCAAATATCCATTCCAGGCCCTTCAGATCTGGCATGGATTTTAAGGGGAACTCCACCCCAAATTAAAAAAAAATGGCGTGGAGTCCCCCTAAAAATCCATACCAGACCCCTTATCCGAGCATGCAACCTGGCCGGCTGCAGGGGAAAAGGGGGGGACGAGAGAGCGGCCCCCCCTCCCTCCTGAACCGTACCAAGCCACATGCCCTCAACATGGGGAGGATGTCCCCATGTTGATGGGGACAAGGGCCTCATCCCCACAACCCTTGCCCGGTGGTTGTGGGGGTCTGCGGGCGGGGGGCTTATCGGAATCTGGAAGACCCCTTTAACAAAGAGGACCCCCAGATCCCGCCCCCCCTATGTGAATTGGTAAGGGGTACATTGTACCCCTACCATTTCACGAAGAAAGCGTAAAAAAATGTTTAAAAAAACACACAAACACCTTGAAAAAGTCCTTTATTTAAAAAAATAAAAAAAAAACATTCCAGCGGTGAAATCCAGTGTCCCGCGGCGATCCTGATGTCCAGCGCTGTCCGTCATTGGTTGTGCCTGAGCGGACCTGATGGGGAACTCCCTCTCAGTATTTTAAATGTATAGACCCGCCCCTTCTAAAGTTCCCCATCAGGTCCGCTCAGCGGACCAGATGCGGAACATGAGAAGGGGCGGGTCTATACATGTATTACCAAAGTGAGAGCAGTTCCCCATCAGGTCCGCCTCCTCGGTATGTCGGACCGGCTACGTCATTGGCTTGAGCGGGGAACTTCCTTCACTATGTAAATTTAAATTTACATAGTGAAGGAAGTTCCCCGCTCAAGCCAATGACGTAGGCGGGTCCGACATACCGAGGGGGCGGACCTGATGGGGAACTGCTCTCACTTTGGTAATACATGTATAGACCCGCCCCTTCTCATGTTCCGCATCTCGTCCGCTGAGCGGACCTGATGGGGAACTTTAGAAGGGGCGGGTCTATACATTTAAAATACTGAGAGGGAGTTCCCCATCAGGTCCGCTCAGGCACAACCAATGAAGGACAGCGCTGGACATCGGGATCGCCGCGGGACACTGGATTTCACCGCTGGAATGTTTATTTATTTATTTTTTTAAATAAAGGACTTTTTCAAGGTGTTTGTGTGTTTTTTTAAACATTTTTTTTACGCTTTCTTCGTGAAATGGTAGGGGTACAATGTACCCCTTACCAATTCACATAGGGGGGGCGGGATCTGGGGGTCCCCTTTGTTAAAGGGGTCTTCCAGATTCCGATAAGCCCCCCGCCCGCAGACCCCCACAACCACCGGGCAAGGGTTGTGGGGATGAGGCCCTTGTCCCCATCAACATGGGGACATCCTCCCCATGTTGAGGGCATGTGGCTTGGTACGGTTCAGGAGGGAGGGGGGGCCGCTCTCTCGTCCCCCCCTTTTCCCCTGCGGCCGGCCAGGTTGCGTGCTCGGATAAGGGGTCTGGTATGGATTTTTAGGGGGACTCCACGCCATTTTTTTTTTAAACTTGGGGTGGAGTTCCCCTTAAAATCCATGCCAGATCTGAAGGGCCTGGTAATTGAATTCTGGGGAACCCCCACGCTTTTTTTTTTTTTTTCTCAATGACTTTTGTATGTATTGCCGGGAGCCGACAATTCATTAATAGCCGCGAGTCAGTTTTAAATGCATTTTTTTTCTTTCAAAAATGACATTTTTTGCAGGGACAGTTCTAAGCACGGGAAACATGCGCCACTTTACATGCATATCATACACACCCCCCAGGTACGAAATTTAAAGGAATATTTCACTTTTATTTTTTCATTTTAAGCATTATTAAAATCACTGCTCCCGAAAAAACGGCCGTTTTTAAAACTTCTTTTTGCATTGATACATGTCCCCTGGGGCAGGACCCAGGTCCCCAAACACTTTTTAGGACAATAACTTGCATATTAGCCTTTATAATTAACACTTTAGATTTCGAACGTTCGAGTCCATTGTATTTAATAGGGTTCTAAAGTTTACACGAACATTTTGTCTGTTCGCAGGTTCTGGTGCGAACCGAACAGGGGGGTGTTCGGCTCATCCCTGATAAACAGATGGACATGCAGAAAGATAGATAGATAGATAAACAGATAGATCGAAAGATAGATAGATAAATAAACAGATAGATAGATAAACAGACAGACATGCAGAAAGATAGCTAGATTTATAGATAAACAGATAGAAAAACAGATAAATAGATAGATAGATAGATAGATAGATAGATAAAAAGACGGACATGCAGAAAGATAGATAGATAGATAAACAGATAGATAGCCTTATAAACAGACAGACATTTAGATAGATAGAAAGATAGATAGATAAACAGAAAGACATGCAGAAAGATAGATAGATAAACAGATAGATAGATAAACAGACGGACATACAGAAAGATAGATAGATAGACAGATAGATAGACAGATAAACAGACAGACATGTAGATAGATAGATAAACAGAAAGACATGCAGAAAGATAGATAGATAAACAGATAGATAGATAAACAGACAGACATGCAGAAAGATAGATAGATAAACAGATAGATAGATAAACAGACGGACATGCAGAAAGATAGATAGATAGATAGATAGACAGATAGATAGACAGATAAACAGACAGACATGTAGATAGATAGATAGATAGATAGAAAGATAGATAGATACACATATAGATAGAAAGATAAACAGACAGACATGCACAAAGATAGATAGATAAACAGATAGATAGATAAACAGACGGACATGCAGAAAGATAGATAGATAGATCGACAGATAGATAGACAGATAAACAGAGAGACATGTAGATAGATAGATAGACAGATAGATAGATAGATAGATAGATAGACAAACAGACAAACATGTAGAAAGATAGAGAGATAGATAGATAGATAGATAGATAGATAGACAGATAAACAGACAGACATGCAGAAAGATAGAAA
>JARGYO010000214.1:1099407-1114407 GCA_029206835.1 Rana muscosa | reverse complement strand
GATAGATAGACAGATAAACAGACAGACATGCAGAAAGATAGAAGGATAGATAGAAATATAGATAGATAGACAGATAGAAAGACAGATAAACAGACAGACATGCAGATAGATAGATTGATAGACAGATAGATAAACATACAGTCATATAGATAGATAGATGGATAAACAAATAGATAGATTGAAAAACAGACAGACATGCAGATAGATAGATAGATAAACAGATAGACAGACCGATAAAAAGACAGACATGCAAATAGATAGATAGATAGACAAACAGATAGATAGACGGATAAACAGACAAACCTGCAGATAGATAGAAAGATAGATAGATAGATAGATAGATAGATAGATAAGCAGATAGATAGATAGATAGATAGATAAACAGACAGACATGTAGATAGATAGATAGATAAACATATAGATACACAGATAAATAGACAGACATGCAGATAGATAAATAGATAAACAGACAGACATGCAGAAAGATAGCTAGATTTATAGATAAACAGATAAAAAGATAGATAGATAGATAAACAGATGGACATGCAGAAAGATAGATAGATAAACAGATAGATAGACAGATAAACAGACAGACATGTAGATAGATAGATAAACAGATAGATAGATAGACAGATAAACAGACAGACATGTAAATAGATAGATAGATACACAGATAGATAGAAAGATAAACAGACAGACATGCAGAAAGCTAGATAGATAGATAAACAGACAGGCATGCAGAAAGATAGATAGATAGATAGACAGATAAACAGACAGACATGCAGAAAGATAGGATAGATAGAAAGATAGATAGATAGACAGATAGAAAGACAGATAAACAGACAGACATGCAGATAGATAGATTGATAGACAGATAGATAAACATACAGTCATGTAGATAGATAGATGGATAAACAAATAGATAGATTGAAAAACAGACAGACATGCAGATAGATAGATAGATAAACAGATAGACAGACAGATAAAAAGACAGACATGCAAATAGATAGATAGATAGACAAACAGATAGATAGACGGATAAACAGACAAGATAGATAGATAGATAGATAGATAGATAAACAGACAGACATGTAGATAGATAGATAGATAAACATATAGATAGACAGATAAATAGACAGACATGCAGATAGATAGATAGATAAACAGACAGACATGCAGATAGATAGATAGATAAACATACAGACATGTAGATAGATAGATAGATAGATAGATAAACAAATAGATAGATTGAAAAACAGACAGACATGCAGATAGATAGAAAGATAGATAGATAGATACACAAACAGATAGATAGATGGATAAACAGACAGACATGCAGATAGATAGATAGATAGATAGATAGATAGATAGATAGATAAGCAGATAGAAAATTAGATAAACAGATAGATAGATAGATAAACAGACAGACATGTAGATATATAGATAGATAAAAATATAGATAGACAGATAAATAGACAGACATGCAGATAGATAGATAGATAGATAGATAAACAGACAGACATGTAGATAGATTTATGGATAAACAGATAGATAGATAAACAGACAGACATGCAGAAAGATAGCTAGATTTATAGATAAACAGATAAAAAGATAAATAGATAGATAGATAAACAGATGGACATGCAGAAAGATAGATAGATAAACAGATAGATAGACAGATAAACAGACAGACAAGTAGATAGATAGATAGATAAACAGATAGATAGATATACAGATAAACAGCCAGACATGTAGATAGATAGAAAGATAGATAGATAAACAGAAAGACATGCAGAAAGATAGATAGATAGATAAACAGATAGGCATGCAGAAAGATAGATAGATAGATAGATAGATAGATAGATAGATAGACAGATAAACAGACAGACATGCAGAAAGATAGAAGGATAGATAGAAAGATAGATAGATAGACAGATAGAAAGACAGATAAACAGACAGACATGCAGATAGATAGATTGATAGACAGATAGATAAACATACAGTCATATAGATAGATAGATGGATAAACAAATAGATAGATTGAAAAACAGACAGACATGCAGATAGATAGATAGATAAACAGATAGACAGACAGATAAAAAGACAGACATGCAAATAGATAGATAGATAGACAAACAGATAGATAGACGGATAAACAGACAAACCTGCAGATAGATAGAAAGATAGATAGATAGATAGATAGATAGATAGATAAGCAGATAGATAGATAGATAGATAGATAAACAGACAGACATGTAGATAGATAGATAGATAAACATATAGATAGACAGATAAATAGACAGACATGCAGATAGATAGATAGATAAACAGACAGACATGCAGATAGATAGATAGATAAACATACAGACATGTAGATAGATAGATAGATAGATAGATAGATAAACAAATAGATAGATTGAAAAACAGACAGACATGCAGATAGATAGATAGATAAACAGATAGAAAGACAGATAAAAAGACAGATATGCAGATAGATAGAAAGATAGATAGATAGATACACAAACAGATAGATAGATGGATAAATAGACAGACATGCAGATAGATAGATAGATAGATAGATAGATAAGCAGATAGAAAATTAGATAAACAGATAGATAGATAGATAAACAGACAGACATGTAGATATATAGATAGATAAAAATATAGATAGACAGATAAATAGACAGACATGCAGATAGATAGATAGATAGATAGATAAACAGACAGACATGTAGATAGATTTATGGATAAACAGATAGATAGATAAATAGATAAACAGACAGACATGCAGAAAGATAGCTAGATTTATAGATAAACAGATAAAAAGATAAATAGATAGATAGATAAACAGATGGACATGCAGAAAGATAGATAGATAAACAGATAGATAGACAGATAAACAGACAGACATGTAGATAGATAGATAGATAAACAGATAGATAGATAGACAGATAAACAGCCAGACATGTAGATAGATAGATACACAGATAGATAGAGAGGTAAACAGACAGACATGCAGAAAGCTAGATAGATAGATAAACTGATAGATAGATAAACAGATGGGTATGCAGAAAGATAGGTAGATAGATAGACAGATAAACAGACAGAAATGCAGATAGATAGATTGATAGACAGATAGATAAACATACAGACATGTAGATAGATAGATAAACAAATAGATAGATTGAAAAACAGACAGACATGCAGATAGATAGATAAACAGATAGAAAGACAGATAAAAAGACAGACATGCAAATAGATAGATAGATAGATAGACAAACAGATAGATAGACAGATAAACAGAGAGACATGTAGATAGATAGATAGACAAACAGACAGACATGTAGAAAGATAGATAGATAGAGAGATAGATAGACAGATAAACAGACAGACATGCAGAAAGATAGAAAGATAGATAGATAGATAGATAGATAGATAGATAGATATTTAGATAGATAGATACACAGATAGAAAGACAGATAAACAGACAGACATTCAGATAGATAGATAGATAGATAGATAGATAGATAGATAGATAGATAGATAGACATAGAAATAGACAGACATGCAGATAGATACATAGATAGATTGATAGATCGATAGATTGATAGATAGATAGATAGATAGATAGATAGATAAATAGATAGATAGATAAAAAGATAGACAGATAAATAGACAGACATGCAGATAGATAGATAGATAGATAGATGTATAGATAGATAGATAGATAGATAAAAAGACACACATGCAGATAGATAGATAGATAAATAGACAGACATGCAGATATATAGATAGATAGATAGATAGATAGACAGATAAACAGACAGACATGTAGATAGATAGATAGATAGATAGATGGATGGATGGATAGATAGATAGACAGATAAACAGACAGACATGCATAAAGATAGATAGATAGATAGATAGATAGATAGATAGATAGATAAACAGATAGACATGCAGATAGATAGAAAGACAGATAAACAGACAGACATGCAGATAGATAGATAGATAGATAGATAGATAGATAAACATACAGACATGTAGATAGATAGATAGATAGATAAACAAATAGATAGATTGAAAAACAGACATACATGCAGATAGATAGATAAACAGATAGAAAGACAGATAAAAAGACAGATATGCAGATAGATAGATAGATACACAAACAGATAGATAGATGGATAAACAGACAGACATGCAGATAGATAGATAGATAGATAGATGGATAGATAGATAGATTGATATATAGATAGATAGATAAGCAGATAGAAAAATAGACATGTAGATATATAGATAGATAAACATATAGATAGACAGATAAATAGACAGACATGCAGATAGATAGATAGATAGATAGATAAACGGAAAGACATGTAGATAGATTTATGGATAAACAGATAGATAGATAAACAGATAGATAGATAAATAGATAAACAGACAGATATGCAGAAAGATAGCTAGATTTATAGATAAACAGATAAAAAGATAGATAGATAGATAAACAGATGGACATGCAGAAAGATAGATAGATAAACAGATAGATAGACAGATAAACAGACAGACATGTAGATAGATAGATAAACAGATAGATAGATAGACAGATAAACAGACAGACATGTAAATAGATAGATAGATAGATAGATACACAGATAGATAGAAAGATAAACAGACAGACATGCAGAAAGCTAGATAGATAGATAAACAGACAGGCATGCAGAAAGATAGATAGATAGATAGATAGATAGACAGATAAACAGACAGACATGCAGAAAGATAGGATAGATAGAAAGATAGATAGATAGACAGATAGAAAGACAGATAAACAGACAGACATGCAGATAGATAGATTGATAGACAGATAGATAAACATACAGTCATGTAGATAGATAGATGGATAAACAAATAGATAGATTGAAAAACAGACAGACATGCAGATAGATAGATAGATAAACAGATAGACAGATAAAAAGACAGACATGCAAATAGATAGATAGATAAACAGATAGATAGACGGATAAACAGACAAGATAGATAGATAGATAGATAGATAGATAGATAGATAGACAGATAAACAGACAGACATGTAGATAGATAGATAAACAGATAGATAGATAAACAGACGGACATACAGAAAGAAAGATAGATAGACAGATAGATAGACAGATAAACAGACAGACATGTAGATAGATAGATAGATAGATAGATAGATAAACAGAAAGACATGCAGAAAGATAGATAGATAAACAGATAGATAGATAAACAGACGGACATACAGAAAGATAGATAGATAGATAGACAGATAGATAGACAGATAAACAGACAGACATGTAGATAGATAGATAGATAGATAGATAGAAAGATAGATAGATACACATTTAGATAGAAAGATAAACAGACAGACATGCAGATAGATAGAAAGATAAACAGATAGATAGATAAACAGATGGACATGCAGAAAGATAGATAGATAGATAGATAAACAGATAGATCGAAAGATAGATAGATAAACAGATGGACATGCAGAAAGATAGATAGATAGATAAACAGATAGATAGACAGATAAACAGACAGACATGTACATAGATAGATAGATACACAGATAGATAGATAGACAGATAAACAGACAGACATGTAGATAGATAGATACACAGATAGATAGAAAGATAAACAGACAGACATGCAGAAAGATAGATAGATAGATAAACTGATAGATAGATAAACAGACAGACATGTAGATAGATAGATAGATAAACAAATAGATAGATTGAAAAACAGACAGACATGCAGATAGATAGATAAACAGATAGAAAGACAGATAAAAAGACAGACATGCAAATAGATAGATAGACAAACAGATAGATAGACGGATAAAAAGACAAACATGCAGATAGATAGAAAGATAGATAGATAGATAAGCAGATAGATAGATAGATAAACAGGCAGACATGTAGATAGATAGATAGATAGATAGAAAGATAGATAGATAGATACACAGATAGAAAGACAGATAAACAGACAGACGTGCAGATAGATAAATCGATAGATAAATAGATAGATAGATACATAGATAAACAGATAGATAGACAGACAAACAGACAGACAGATAGATAGATAGATAGATGGATAGATAGATAGATAGATAAACAGACAGACATGCAGAAAGATAGATAGATAGATAGATAGATAGATAAATAGACAGACATGCAGATAGATAGATAAACAGACAGACATGTAGAAAGATAGATAGATTTATGGATAAACAGATAGATAGATAAACAGATAGATAGATAAATAGATAAACAGACAGACATGCAGAAAGATAGCTAGATTTATAGATAAACAGATAAAAAGATAGATAGATAGATAGATAAACAGATGGACATGCAGAAAGATAGATAGATAGATAAACAGATAGATAGGCAGATAAACAGACAGACATGTACATAGATAGATAGATAAACAGATAGATAGATAGACAGATAAACAGACAGACATGTAGATAGATAGATACACAGATAGATAGAAAGATAAACAGACAGACATGCAGAAAGATAGATAGATAGATAAACTGATAGATAGATAAACAGACAGACATGTAGATAGATAGATAGATAAACAAATAGATAGATTGAAAAACAGACAGACATGCAGATAGATAGATAAACAGATAGAAAGACAGATAAAAAGACAGACATGCAAATAGATAGATAGACAAACAGATAGATAGACGGATAAAAAGACAAACATGCAGATAGATAGAAAGATAGATAGATAGATAAGCAGATAGATAGATAGATAAACAGGCAGACATGTAGATAGATAGATAGATAGATAGAAAGATAGATAGATAGATACACAGATAGAAAGACAGATAAACAGACAGACATGCAGATAGATAAATCGATAGATAAATAGATAGATAGATAGATACATAGATAAACAGATATATAGACAGACAAACAGACAGACATGTAGATAGATAGATAGATACAGATAGATAGACAGATAAACAGACAGACATGTAAATAGATAGATAGATACACAGATAGATAGAAAGATAAACAGATAGATAGATAAACAGACGGACATGCAGAAAGATAGATAGATAGATAGATAAACAGATAGATCGAAAGATAGATAGATAAATAAACAGATAGATAGATAAACAGACAGACATGCAGAAATCTAGATAGATAGATAAACTGATAGATAGATAAACAGATGGGCATGCAGAAAGATAGGTAGATAGATAGATAGATAGATAGATAGACAGATAAACAGACAGACATGCAGATAGATAGATTGATAGATAGATAGATAAACATACAGACATGTAGATAGATAGATAGATAAACAAATAGATAGATTGAAAAACAGACAGACATGCAGATATAGATAAACAGATAGAAAGACAGATAAAAAGACAGACATGCAAATAGATAGACAAACAGATAGATAGATGGATAAACAGACAAACATGCAGATAGATAGAAAGATAGATAGATAGATAAGCAGATAGATAGATAGATAAACATACAGACATGTAGATAGATAGATAGATAGATACACAGATAGAAAGACAGACATGCAGATAGATAAATCGATAGATAAATAGATAGATAGATACATAGATAAACAGATAGACAGACAGACACACAGACAGACATGTAGATAGATAGATAGATACAGATAGATAGACAGATAAACAGACAGACATGTAGATAGATAGATAGATAGATAGAAAGATAGATAGATACACATTTAGATAGAAAGATAAACAGACAGACATGCAGATAGATAGAAAGATAAACAGATAGATAGATAAACAGATGGACATGCAGAAAGATAGATAGATAGATAGATAAACAGATAGATCGAAAGATAGATAGATAAATAAACAGATAGATAGATAAACAGACAGACATGCAGAAAGATAGCTAGATTTATAGATAAACAGATAGATAAACAGATAAATAGATAGATAGATAGATAGATAAAAAGACGGACATGCAGAAAGATAGATAGATAGATAAACAGATAGATAGCCTTATAAACAGACAGACATTTAGATAGATAGAAAGATAGATAGATAAACAGAAAGACATGCAGAAAGATAGATAGATAGATAAACAGATAGATAGATAAACAGACGGACATACAGAAAGAAAGATAGATAGACAGATAGATAGACAGATAAACAGACAGACATGTAGATAGATAGATAGATAGATAGATAGATAGATAGATAGATAGATAGATAAACAGAAAGACATGCAGAAAGATAGATAGATAAACAGATAGATAGATAAACAGACGGACATACAGAAAGATAGATAGATAGACAGATAAACAGACATACATGTAGATAGATAGATAGATAGATAGATAGATAGATAGATAAACAGAAAGATAGATAAACAGACAGACATGCAGAAAGATAGATAGATAAACAGATAGATAGATAAACAGACGGACATGCAGAAAGATAGATAGATAGATAGATAGACAGATAGATAGACAGATAAACAGACAGACATGTAGATAGATAGATAGATAGATAGATAGATAGATAGATAGATAGAAAGATAGATAGATAGATACACAGATAGAAAGACAGATAAACAGACAGACGTGCAGATAGATAAATCGATAGATAAATAGATAGATAGATAGATAGATACATAGATAAACAGATAGATAGACAGACAAACAGACAGACAGATAGATAGATAGATAGATAGATGGATAGATAGATAGATAGATAAACAGACAGACATGCAGAAAGATAGATAGATAGATAGATAGATAGATAAATAGACAGACATGCAGATAGATAGATAGATAGATAGATAAACAGACAGACATGTAGAAAGATAGATAGATTTATGGATAAACAGATAGATAGATAAACAGATAGATAGATAAATAGATAAACAGACAGACATGCAGAAAGATAGCTAGATTTATAGATAAACAGATAAAAAGATAGATAGATAGATAGATAAACAGATGGACATGCAGAAAGATAGATAGATAGATAAACAGATAGATAGGCAGATAAACAGACAGACATGTACATAGATAGATAGATAAACAGATAGATAGATAGACAGATAAACAGACAGACATGTAGATAGATAGATACACAGATAGATAGAAAGATAAACAGACAGACATGCAGAAAGCTAGATAGATAGATAAACTGATAGATAGATAAACAGACAGACATGTAGATAGATAGATAGATAAACAAATAGATAGATTGAAAAACAGACAGACATGCAGATAGATAGATAAACAGATAGAAAGACAGATAAAAAGACAGACATGCAAATAGATAGATAGACAAACTGATAGATAGACGGATAAAAAGACAAACATAAAGATAGATAGAAAGATAGATAGATAGATAAGCAGATGGACATGTAGATAGATTTATGGATAAACAGATAGATAGATAAATAGATAAACAGACAGACATGCAGAAAGATAGCTAGATTTATAGATAAACAGATAAAAAGATAAATAGATAGATAGATAAACAGATGGACATGCAGAAAGATAGATAGATAAACAGATAGATAGACAGATAAACAGACAGACATGTAGATAGATAGATAGATAAACAGATAGATAGATAGACAGATAAACAGCCAGACATGTAGATAGATAGATACACAGATAGATAGAGAGGTAAACAGACAGACATGCAGAAAGCTAGATAGATAGATAAACTGATAGATAGATAAACAGATGGGTATGCAGAAAGATAGGTAGATAGATAGACAGATAAACAGACAGAAATGCAGATAGATAGATTGATAGACAGATAGATAAACATACAGACATGTAGATAGATAGATAAACAAATAGATAGATTGAAAAACAGACAGACATGCAGATAGATAGATAAACAGATAGAAAGACAGATAAAAAGACAGACATGCAAATAGATAGATAGATAGATAGACAAACAGATAGATAGACAGATAAACAGAGAGACATGTAGATAGATAGATAGACAAACAGACAGACATGTAGAAAGATAGATAGATAGAGAGATAGATAGACAGATAAACAGACAGACATGCAGAAAGATAGAAAGATAGATAGATAGATAGATAGATAGATAGATAGATAGATAGATATTTAGATAGATAGATACACAGATAGAAAGACAGATAAACAGACAGACATTCAGATAGATAGATAGATAGATAGATAGATAGATAGATAGATAGATAGATAGACATAGAAATAGACAGACATGCAGATAGATACATAGATAGATTGATAGATCGATAGATTGATAGATAGATAGATAGATAGATAGATAAATAGATAGATAGATAAAAAGATAGACAGATAAATAGACAGACATGCAGATAGATAGATAGATAGATAGATGTATAGATAGATAGATAGATAGATAAAAAGACACACATGCAGATAGATAGATAGATAAATAGACAGACATGCAGATATATAGATAGATAGATAGATAGATAGACAGATAAACAGACAGACATGTAGATAGATAGATAGATAGATAGATGGATGGATGGATAGATAGATAGACAGATAAACAGACAGACATGCATAAAGATAGATAGATAGATAGATAGATAGATAGATAGATAGATAAACAGATAGACATGCAGATAGATAGAAAGACAGATAAACAGACAGACATGCAGATAGATAGATAGATAGATAGATAGATAGATAAACATACAGACATGTAGATAGATAGATAGATAGATAAACAAATAGATAGATTGAAAAACAGACATACATGCAGATAGATAGATAAACAGATAGAAAGACAGATAAAAAGACAGATATGCAGATAGATAGATAGATACACAAACAGATAGATAGATGGATAAACAGACAGACATGCAGATAGATAGATAGATAGATAGATGGATAGATAGATAGATTGATATATAGATAGATAGATAAGCAGATAGAAAAATAGACATGTAGATATATAGATAGATAAACATATAGATAGACAGATAAATAGACAGACATGCAGATAGATAGATAGATAGATAGATAAACGGAAAGACATGTAGATAGATTTATGGATAAACAGATAGATAGATAAACAGATAGATAGATAAATAGATAAACAGACAGATATGCAGAAAGATAGCTAGATTTATAGATAAACAGATAAAAAGATAGATAGATAGATAAACAGATGGACATGCAGAAAGATAGATAGATAAACAGATAGATAGACAGATAAACAGACAGACATGTAGATAGATAGATAAACAGATAGATAGATAGACAGATAAACAGACAGACATGTAAATAGATAGATAGATAGATAGATACACAGATAGATAGAAAGATAAACAGACAGACATGCAGAAAGCTAGATAGATAGATAAACAGACAGGCATGCAGAAAGATAGATAGATAGATAGATAGACAGATAAACAGACAGACATGCAGAAAGATAGGATAGATAGAAAGATAGATAGATAGACAGATAGAAAGACAGATAAACAGACAGACATGCAGATAGATAGATTGATAGACAGATAGATAAACATACAGTCATGTAGATAGATAGATGGATAAACAAATAGATAGATTGAAAAACAGACAGACATGCAGATAGATAGATAGATAAACAGATAGACAGATAAAAAGACAGACATGCAAATAGATAGATAGATAGACAAACAGATAGATAGACGGATAAACAGACAAGATAGATAGATAGATAGATAGATAGATAGATAGATAGATAGACAGATAAACAGACAGACATGTAGATAGATAGATAAACAGATAGATAGATAAACAGACGGACATACAGAAAGAAAGATAGATAGACAGATAGATAGACAGATAAACAGACAGACATGTAGATAGATAGATAGATAGATAGATAGATAAACAGAAAGACATGCAGAAAGATAGATAGATAAACAGATAGATAGATAAACAGACGGACATACAGAAAGATAGATAGATAGATAGACAGATAGATAGACAGATAAACAGACAGACATGTAGATAGATAGATAGATAGATAGATAGAAAGATAGATAGATACACATTTAGATAGAAAGATAAACAGACAGACATGCAGATAGATAGAAAGATAAACAGATAGATAGATAAACAGATGGACATGCAGAAAGATAGATAGATAGATAGATAAACAGATAGATCGAAAGATAGATAGATAAACAGATGGACATGCAGAAAGATAGATAGATAGATAAACAGATAGATAGACAGATAAACAGACAGACATGTACATAGATAGATAGATACACAGATAGATAGATAGACAGATAAACAGACAGACATGTAGATAGATAGATACACAGATAGATAGAAAGATAAACAGACAGACATGCAGAAAGATAGATAGATAGATAAACTGATAGATAGATAAACAGACAGACATGTAGATAGATAGATAGATAAACAAATAGATAGATTGAAAAACAGACAGACATGCAGATAGATAGATAAACAGATAGAAAGACAGATAAAAAGACAGACATGCAAATAGATAGATAGACAAACAGATAGATAGACGGATAAAAAGACAAACATGCAGATAGATAGAAAGATAGATAGATAGATAAGCAGATAGATAGATAGATAAACAGGCAGACATGTAGATAGATAGATAGATAGATAGAAAGATAGATAGATAGATACACAGATAGAAAGACAGATAAACAGACAGACGTGCAGATAGATAAATCGATAGATAAATAGATAGATAGATACATAGATAAACAGATAGATAGACAGACAAACAGACAGACAGATAGATAGATAGATAGATGGATAGATAGATAGATAGATAAACAGACAGACATGCAGAAAGATAGATAGATAGATAGATAGATAGATAAATAGACAGACATGCAGATAGATAGATAAACAGACAGACATGTAGAAAGATAGATAGATTTATGGATAAACAGATAGATAGATAAACAGATAGATAGATAAATAGATAAACAGACAGACATGCAGAAAGATAGCTAGATTTATAGATAAACAGATAAAAAGATAGATAGATAGATAGATAAACAGATGGACATGCAGAAAGATAGATAGATAGATAAACAGATAGATAGGCAGATAAACAGACAGACATGTACATAGATAGATAGATAAACAGATAGATAGATAGACAGATAAACAGACAGACATGTAGATAGATAGATACACAGATAGATAGAAAGATAAACAGACAGACATGCAGAAAGATAGATAGATAGATAAACTGATAGATAGATAAACAGACAGACATGTAGATAGATAGATAGATAAACAAATAGATAGATTGAAAAACAGACAGACATGCAGATAGATAGATAAACAGATAGAAAGACAGATAAAAAGACAGACATGCAAATAGATAGATAGACAAACAGATAGATAGACGGATAAAAAGACAAACATGCAGATAGATAGAAAGATAGATAGATAGATAAGCAGATAGATAGATAGATAAACAGGCAGACATGTAGATAGATAGATAGATAGATAGAAAGATAGATAGATAGATACACAGATAGAAAGACAGATAAACAGACAGACATGCAGATAGATAAATCGATAGATAAATAGATAGATAGATAGATACATAGATAAACAGATATATAGACAGACAAACAGACAGACATGTAGATAGATAGATAGATACAGATAGATAGACAGATAAACAGACAGACATGTAAATAGATAGATAGATACACAGATAGATAGAAAGATAAACAGATAGATAGATAAACAGACGGACATGCAGAAAGATAGATAGATAGATAGATAAACAGATAGATCGAAAGATAGATAGATAAATAAACAGATAGATAGATAAACAGACAGACATGCAGAAATCTAGATAGATAGATAAACTGATAGATAGATAAACAGATGGGCATGCAGAAAGATAGGTAGATAGATAGATAGATAGATAGATAGATAGACAGATAAACAGACAGACATGCAGATAGATAGATTGATAGATAGATAGATAAACATACAGACATGTAGATAGATAGATAGATAAACAAATAGATAGATTGAAAAACAGACAGACATGCAGATATAGATAAACAGATAGAAAGACAGATAAAAAGACAGACATGCAAATAGATAGACAAACAGATAGATAGATGGATAAACAGACAAACATGCAGATAGATAGAAAGATAGATAGATAGATAAGCAGATAGATAGATAGATAAACATACAGACATGTAGATAGATAGATAGATAGATACACAGATAGAAAGACAGACATGCAGATAGATAAATCGATAGATAAATAGATAGATAGATACATAGATAAACAGATAGACAGACAGACACACAGACAGACATGTAGATAGATAGATAGATACAGATAGATAGACAGATAAACAGACAGACATGTAGATAGATAGATAGATAGATAGAAAGATAGATAGATACACATTTAGATAGAAAGATAAACAGACAGACATGCAGATAGATAGAAAGATAAACAGATAGATAGATAAACAGATGGACATGCAGAAAGATAGATAGATAGATAGATAAACAGATAGATCGAAAGATAGATAGATAAATAAACAGATAGATAGATAAACAGACAGACATGCAGAAAGATAGCTAGATTTATAGATAAACAGATAGATAAACAGATAAATAGATAGATAGATAGATAGATAAAAAGACGGACATGCAGAAAGATAGATAGATAGATAAACAGATAGATAGCCTTATAAACAGACAGACATTTAGATAGATAGAAAGATAGATAGATAAACAGAAAGACATGCAGAAAGATAGATAGATAGATAAACAGATAGATAGATAAACAGACGGACATACAGAAAGAAAGATAGATAGACAGATAGATAGACAGATAAACAGACAGACATGTAGATAGATAGATAGATAGATAGATAGATAGATAGATAGATAGATAAACAGAAAGACATGCAGAAAGATAGA
>JARGYO010000214.1:1094407-1096907 GCA_029206835.1 Rana muscosa | reverse complement strand
AGATAAACAAATAGATAGATTGAAAAACAGACAGACATGCAGATAGATAGATAAACAGATAGAAAGACAGATAAAAAGACAGACATGCAAATAGATAGATAGACAAACAGATAGATAGACGGATAAAAAGACAAACATGCAGATAGATAGAAAGATAGATAGATAAGCAGATAGATAGATAGATAAACAGACAGACATGTAGATAGATAGATAGATAGATAGATAGAAAGATAGATAGATAGATAGATACACAGATAGAAAGACAGATAAACAGACAGACGTGCAGATAGATAAATCGATAGATAAATAGATAGATAGATAGATAGATACATAGATACATAGATAAACAGATAGATAGACAGACAAACAGACAGACAGATAGATAGATAGATAGATAGATAGATAGATAGATGGATAGATAGATAGATAGATAGATAAACAGACAGACATGCAGAAAGATAGATAGATAGATAGATAGATAGATAGATAGATAAATAGACAGACATGCAGATAGATAGATAGATAAACAGACAGACATGTAGAAAGATAGATAGATTTATGGATAAACAGATAGATAGATAAACAGATAGATAGATAAATAGATAAACAGACAGACATGCAGAAAGATAGCTAGATTTATAGATAAACAGATAAAAAGATAGATAGATAGATAGATAGATAAACAGATGGACATGCAGAAAGATAGATGGATAGATAAACAGATAGATAGACAGATAAACAGACAGACATGTACATAGATAGATAGATAAACAGATAGATAGATAGACAGATAAACAGACAGACATGTAGATAGATAGATACACAGATAGATAGAAAGATAAACAGACAGACATGCAGAAAGCTAGATAGATAGATAAACTGATAGATAGATAAACAGACAGACATGTAGATAGATAGATAGATAAACAAATAGATAGATTGAAAAACAGACAGACATGCAGATAGATAGATAAACAGATAGAAAGACAGATAAAAGACAGACATGCAAATAGATAGATAGACAAAGAGATAGATAGACGGATAAAAAGACAAACATGCAGATAGATAGAAAGATAGATAGATAAGCAGATAGATAGATAGATAGATAGATAGATAGATAGATAAATAGATAGATAGATAAAAAGATAGACAGATAAATAGACAGACATGCAGATAGATAGATAGATAGATAGATAGATAGATAAAAAGACACACATGCAGATAGATAGATAGATAAATAGACAGACATGCAGATAGATAGATAGATAGATAGATAGATAGATAGACAGATAAACAGACAGACATGTAGATAGATAGATAGATAGATAGATGGATGGATGGATAGATAGATAGACAGATAAACAGACAGACATGCATAAAGATAGATAGATAGATAGATAGATAGATAGATAGATAGACAGATAAACAGATAGACATGCAGATATATAGAAAGACAGATAAACAGACAGACATGCAGATAGATAGATAGATAGATAAACATACAGACATGTAGATAGATAGATAGATAGATAGATAAACAAATAGATAGATTGAAAAACAGACATACATGCAGATAGATAGATAAACAGATAGAAAGACAGATAAAAAGACAGATATGCAGATAGATAGAAAGATAGATAGATAGATACACAAACAGATAGATAGATGGATAAACAGACAGACATGCAGATAGATAGATAGATAGATAGATAGATGGATAGATAGATAGATTGATATATAGATAGATAGATAAGCAGATAGAAAAATAGACATGTAGATATATAGATAGATAAACATATAGATAGACAGATAAATAGACAGACATGCAGATAGATAGATAGATAGATAAACAGAAAGACATGTAGATAGATTTATGGATAAACAGATAGATAGATAAACAGATAGATAGATAAATAGATAAACAGACAGACATGCAGAAAGATAGCTAGATTTATAGATAAACAGATAAAAAGATAGATAGATAGATAAACAGATGGACATGCAGAAAGATAGATAGATAAACAGATAGATAGACAGATAAACAGACAGACATGTAGATAGATAGATAAACAGATAGATAGATAGACAGATAAACAGACAGACATGTAAATAGATAGATAGATAGATAGATAGATACACAGATAGATAGAAAGATAAACAGACAGACATGCAGAAAGCTAGATAGATAGATAAACAGACAGGCATGCAGAAAGATAGATAGATGGATAGATAGATAGACAGATAAACAGACAGACATGCAGAAAGATAGGATAGATAGAAAGATAGATAGATAGACAGATAGAAAGACAGATAAACAGACAGACATGCAGATAGATAGATTGATAGACAGATAGATAAACATACAGTCATGTAGATAGATAGATGGATAAACAAATAGATAGATTGAAAAACAGACAGACATGCAGATAGATAGATAAACAGATAGACAGACAGATAAAAAGACAGACATGCAAATAGATAGATAGATAGACAAACAGAT
>JARGYO010000214.1:1086907-1089407 GCA_029206835.1 Rana muscosa | reverse complement strand
CAGACATGCAAATAGATAGACAAACAGATAGATAGACGGATAAACAGACAAACATGCAGATAGATAGAAAGATAGATAGATAGATAGATAAGCAGATAGATAGATAGATAAACAGACAGACATGTAGATAGATAGATAGATAGATAGATAGATAGATAGATACACAGATAGAAAGACAGACATGCAGATAGATGAATCGATAGATAAATAGATAGATAGATACATAGATAAACAGATAGACAGACAGACACACAGACAGACATGTAGATAGATAGATCGATACAGATAGATAGACAGATAAACAGACAGACATGTAAATATATAGATAGATAGATACACAGATAGATAGAAAGATAAACAGATAGATAGATAAACAGATGGACATGCAGAAAGATAGATAGATAGATAGATAGATAGATACACAGATAGATAGAAAGATAAACAGACAGACATGCAGAAAGCTAGATAGATAGATAAACAGACAGGCATGCAGAAAGATAGATAGATAGATAGATAGATAGACAGATAAACAGACAGACATGCAGAAAGATAGGATAGATAGAAAGATAGATAGATAGACAGATAGAAAGACAGATAAACAGACAGACATGCAGATAGATAGATTGATAGACAGATAGATAAACATACAGTCATGTAGATAGATAGATGGATAAACAAATAGATAGATTGAAAAACAGACAGACATGCAGATAGATAGATAGATAAACAGATAGACAGACAGATAAAAAGACAGACATGCAAATAGATAGATAGATAGACAAACAGATAGATAGACGGATAAACAGACAAGATAGATAGATAGGTAGATAGATAGATAGATAGATAGATAGATAGATAAACAGACAGACATGTAGATAGATAGATAGATAAACATATAGATAGACAGATAAATAGACAGACATGCAGATAGATAGATAGATAAACAGACAGACATGCAGATAGATAGATAGATAAACATACAGACATGTAGATAGATAGATAGATAGATAGATAGATATATAGATGGATAAACAGACAGACATGTAGATAGATAGATAGATAGATAGATAGATAAACAAATAGATAGATTGAAAAACAGACAGACATGCAGATAGATAGAAAGATAGATAGATAGATAGATACACAAACAGATAGATAGATGGATAAACAGACAGACATGCAGATAGATAGATAGATAGATAGATAGATAGATAAGCAGATAGAAAATTAGATAAACAGATAGATAGATAGATAAACAGACAGACATGTAGATATATAGATAGATAAAAATATAGATAGACAGATAAACAGACAGACATGCAGATAGATAGATAGATAAACAGACAGACATGTAGATAGATTTATGGATAAACAGATAGATAGATAAATAGACAGACATGCAGAAAGATAGCTAGATTTATAGATAAACAGATAAAAAGATAAATAGATAGATAGATAAACAGATGGACATGCAGAAAGATAGATAGATAAACAGATAGATAGACAGATAAACAGACAGACAAGTAGATAGATAGATAGATAAACAGATAGATAGATAGACAGATAAACAGCCAGACATGTAGATAGATAGATACACAGATAGATAGAGAGGTAAACAGACAGACATGCATAAAGCTAGATAGATAGATAAACTGATAGATAGATAAATAGATGGGTATGCAGAAAGATAGGTAGATAGATAGACAGATAAACAGACAGACATGCAGAAAGATAGAAGGATAGATAGAAAGATAGAAAGATAGATAGATAGACAGATAGAAAGACAGATAAACAGACAGAAATGCAGATAGATAGATTGATAGACAGATAGATAAACATACAGACATGTAGATAGATAGATAAACAAATAGATAGATTGAAAAACAGACAGACATGCAGATAGATAGATAGATAAACAGATAGAAAGACAGATAAAAAGACAGACATGCAAATAGATAGATAGATAGATAGACAAACAGATAGATAGACGGATAAACAGACAAACATGCAGATAGATAGAAAGATAGATAGATAGATAGATAAACAGACAGACATGTAGATAGATAGATAGATAAACATATAGATAGACAGATAAATAGACAGACATGCAGATAGATAGATAGATAAACAGACAGACTTGCAGAAATATAGATAGATTTATGGATAAACAGATAGATAGATAAACAGATAAATAGATAGATAGATAGATAGAAAAATAGATAGATAGATAGATAGATAAATAAATAGATACACAGATAGAAAGACAGATAAACAGACAGACATGCAGATAGATAAATCGATAGATAAATAGATAGATAGATAGATAGATTCATAGATAAACAGATAGACAGATAGATAGATGGATAGATACATAGATAGATAAACAGACAGACATGCAGAAAGATAGATAGATAGATAGATAGATAGATAGATAGATAGATAGACAGATAAATAGACAGACATGCAGATAGATAGATAAACAGACAGACATGTAGAAAGA
>JARGYO010000214.1:1079407-1081907 GCA_029206835.1 Rana muscosa | reverse complement strand
AGAAAGATAGATAGATAAACAGAAAGACATGCAGAAAGATAGATAGATAGATAAACAGATAGATAGATAAACAGACGGACATACAGAAAGAAAGATAGATAGACAGATAGATAGACAGATAAACAGACAGACATGTAGATAGATAGATAGATAGATAGATAGATAGATAAACAGAAAGACATGCAGAAAGATAGATAGATAAACAGATAGATAGATAAACAGACGGACATACAGAAAGATAGATAGATAGATAGATAGACAGATAGATAGACAGATAAACAGACAGACATGTAGATAGATAGATAGATAGATAGATAGATAGAAAGATAGATAGATACACATTTAGATAGAAAGATAAACAGACAGACATGCAGATAGATAGAAAGATAAACAGATAGATAGATAAACAGTAGGGATGAGCTTCGAGTTCGAGTCGAACTCATGTTCGACTCGAACATTGCCTGTTCGCCCGTTCGCCGAACAACGAACAAATTGGGGTGTTCGCGGCAAATTCGAAAAATCTATGGGAGAAATCTAAAGTGCTAATTATAAAGGCTTATATGCAAGTTATTGTCCTAAAAAGTGTTTGGGGACCCGGGTCCTGCCCCAGGGGACATGTATCAATGCAAAAAGAAGTTTTAAAAACGGCCGTTTTTTCGGGAGCAGTGATTTTAATAATGCTTAAAATGAAAAAATAAAAGTGAAATATTCCTTTAAATTTCGTACCTGGGGGGTGTGTATGATGTGCATGTAAAGTGGCGCATGTTTCCCGTGCTTAGAACTGTCCCTGCAAAAAGTGTCATTTTTGAAAGAAAAAAATGCATTTAAAACTGACTCGCGGCTATTAATGAATTGTCGGCTCCCGGCAATACATACAAAAGTCATTGAGAAAAAAAAAAAAAAAAAGCGTGGGGGTTCCCCAGAATTCAATTACCAGGCCCTTCAGGTCTGGAATGGATATTAAGGGGAACCCCGCCGCAAATAAAAAAAAAATTGACGTGGGGTTCCCCCAAATATCCATTCCAGGCCCTTCAGATCTGGCATGGATTTTAAGGGGAACTCCACCCCAAATTAAAAAAAAATGGCGTGGAGTCCCCCTAAAAATCCATACCAGACCCCTTATCCGAGCATGCAACCTGGCCGGCTGCAGGGGAAAAGGGGGGGACGAGAGAGCGGCCCCCCTCCCTCCTGAACCGTACCAAGCCACATGCCCTCAACATGGGGAGGATGTCCCCATGTTGATGGGGACAAGGGCCTCATCCCCACAACCCTTGCCCGGTGGTTGTGGGGGTCTGCGGGCGGGGGGCTTATCGGAATCTGGAAGACCCCTTTAACAAAGAGGACCCCCAGATCCCGCCCCCCCCTATGTGAATTGGTAAGGGGTACATTGTACCCCTACCATTTCACGAAGAAAGCGTAAAAAAATGTTTAAAAAAACACACAAACACCTTGAAAAAGTCCTTTATTTAAAAAAATAAAAAAAAAACATTCCAGCGGTGAAATCCAGTGTCCCGCGGCGATCCTGATGTCCAGCGCTGTCCGTCATTGGTTGTGCCTGAGCGGACCTGATGGGGAACTCCCTCTCAGTATTTTAAATGTATAGACCCGCCCCTTCTAAAGTTCCCCATCAGGTCCGCTCAGCGGACCAGATGCGGAACATGAGAAGGGGCGGGTCTATACATGTATTACCAAAGTGAGAGCAGTTCCCCATCAGGTCCGCCTCCTCGGTATGTCGGACCGGCTACGTCATTGGCTTGAGCGGGGAACTTCCTTCACTATGTAAATTTAAATTTACATAGTGAAGGAAGTTCCCCGCTCAAGCCAATGACGTAGGCGGGTCCGACATACCGAGGGGGCGGACCTGATGGGGAACTGCTCTCACTTTGGTAATACATGTATAGACCCGCCCCTTCTCATGTTCCGCATCTCGTCTGCTGAGCGGACCTGATGGGGAACTTTAGAAGGGGCGGGTCTATACATTTAAAATACTGAGAGGGAGTTCCCCATCAGGTCCGCTCAGGCACAACCAATGAAGGACAGCGCTGGACATCGGGATCGCCGCGGGACACTGGATTTCACCGCTGGAATGTTTATTTATTTATTTTTTTAAATAAAGGACTTTTTCAAGGTGTTTGTGTGTTTTTTTAAACATTTTTTTTACGCTTTCTTCGTGAAATGGTAGGGGTACAATGTACCCCTTACCAATTCACATAGGGGGGGCGGGATCTGGGGGTCCCCTTTGTTAAAGGGGTCTTCCATATTCCGATAAGCCCCCCGCCCGCAGACCCCCACAACCACCGGGCAAGGGTTGTGGGGATGAGGCCCTTGTCCCCATCAACATGGGGACATCCTCCCCATGTTGAGGGCATGTGGCTTGGTACGGTTCAGGAGGGAGGGGGGGCCGCTCTCTCGTCCCCCCCTTTTCCCCTGCGGCCGGCCAGGTTGCGTGCTCGGATAAGGGGTCTGGTATGGATTTTTAGGGGGACTCCACGCCATTTTT